>JAZHYW010030628.1:0-184650 GCA_037355805.1 Ixodes ricinus | reverse complement strand
GTTTACATTTCTTTTTTTACAATTATCACATAAAAAAAAACAATTGTGGACGATACGTCGCTGAACTAAATGGTATGGATTCCATTTTTGACACCTGCGAACTCAATGTATATCACTTTCCACAAAATGCAAGGAGCATATGAATCGGGTAGCGTCCGCTTTCCGAGCTTCGCAAATTGGTTCTACAGGAATTGCAGCCAGCCATTTATCCCGACCCGTTGATCTTTCGGAAACTTGTGCACTCTGGCCACTTTCAGATGCAGGACATGTGAGGCAACTCTTCACGCAACATCTTGGGAGTATTCTTTTCGGAGCTGATCACGGTAATTCACCACGGGCACTCACTACTAATTGCCAACACTTAAATGTACAAAACAACTCATCTTGAAGTACAGAACAGCGAGCGGAACAAACATAACTGCAAAGGAATACCACGGCGAACGAACGCATTTCGTCTGCTACGGGCAAAAAGGGGAGGAAAAAAAACAAACAACAAGAAACACGTGGTCGGGCTCACGCTATCCTCTCCACTTCTCCGTTTCGGTTTCGGTTTCGCGCAGTTGCGTTTTTTGGCTTTATTAAAATAATACGTGACTCTGTAGCAAAATATTAATTGGGTAGTATTCCGACACCATAATAAATCGCCTGACAAAAAAGAAAAAAATAATTGGGGGGGGGGGTGTCAGTGTCCTTTAAGAACTCGTAAGAAGAGGAGAAATCGGTATTCACGAACGCGTTCTTAAGTGAGAGGAGGAAAGCGACGTTCTCGTACGGAAGAACTAGAACTTACCGGTGCTGTTGCTATGGCGACGGCGTCTTCGGCAGCACGAACAACCAATCGGAGAGCTCGGCATGGTTCGGAGCAGTTCGGAGCACGTGGATTTTTAACAACAAACACAGGCGGTTATTCTGCCACCGCTTGTCTGGGGATCGTGTCCGTGCAGTGATATGTCGACGCTAACACGATATAAACACGCCCGAATGCCGAGGCCGGGTTGCGTAACCGCCTCCGTTGACTGCTACGAACTCGATCGCTACGAAGTCAATACAACTGTCATTGTTTGTAAAAGACGGCCCATGTCAGTCGTTTGCAAAGCGACATAGATGGAAACAAATTGCCGCAGCGTTTTTCGCGGCCTCGGAGATGCAGGAGCGAGCCGACGTTAAAAAAGATACGTTTGAACTACGAGAGTGTCTGCACTGCTCTATGGACCATAGAGATTGTATTAAATAGAGAAAAGGGACAGTTGAAACTCTCTATTACATCCTTAACCACTCCACCTCGCGCGGCCGCGGGCTAGATTGATAGAATAGGATGGGATGACTACGAGCTTCGTAGCGACTGCCCCCGGGAGTTTATTGATTTTAAGGTATCGACGTTTATCGAAGCAACACTTGTGTGCGACTTTTGTCGTGGGACATATTAATATTGCCAATGGCAATGGCACCAATGTCAAATTCAAATGAAGAAGTTTTAATCGATACAAGCGCGTTTTATTTTTTATCTGGCATACGTTTACATCCGTTTATTATTTACATATTTATTTTTAATAGGAAACACTGCGAAATTAAACTCCGAATTTCGGAGAATTGGGAATCAAACAACTGTAAACTCCGATAAACTCCGAATCTTCGGCAAAAAAAAAAAAAAAACTTCGAAAATCATCTTTCGATTTTGCCGAAAAATAAACTCCGAAAACACGGAGCCCTACCTGTGATGAAGCCAAAAGCGAGCACACAAGACTGCAAGAAGGAGCACAGCAGTCGATACACGGAATGGGCTTAAGGTGTTATTAATGAAATACCGCTTTCTTGCGAGAGAGTGTATATTGGCGAGACTGGGCGATGTTTCAACCTGAGGGCCCAGGAACACTTTCTGTCGATGAAAAACAACTCAGGCAGCCACCTGTCAGTGCATTGAAATAAGTGCGGTTGCAACCCTGATTTGTGAAGGACACGCGTTCTCGTAAGAGCAAAGAAGTTACGGAAAGAGAACTGGTGGAAGCCTACTTCATTAAAAAGAAAGGTCACAATTGCATAAGCATGCAATCAGTTTCACTATAAAATAAAGAAATAACTTTTGTGTGTACTAGTCACGTTTAATCTCCCTTTTATCGTCGCGAGCTGAATGCTGCTACCTATACTGCTGTGTTTTGCGCCAAATAAACTCTTGGAAGTTGCGCTCCCTGTGTCGTACTTGTTTCTGCCTCTGTCCTTGTCCTTTCATTTATTTCCTTAGCCATGAAACAAATAGCCTGCCAAAAGTGTTATTCATTTATCCCAACCCAAAATTCGTTTCACGGCCCCTAGCTTTAAGGTTACTAGCATGAGTTACCGTCGATCAAATTATTTCTTCTGCCAAAGGAGTCCTAAACCTGGCACGTAGTAGTAATTAACATTATACATGTGAACTAAAAAATATAATGTCCTATTTTTTTTATGTTGTCGTTCTGATGGGTGGATCATTTTAAAGTGTTGGCTGTGTTGCATTAGCCTTTCATGCCTTCCACGACGCATAAAACGTTGCAGAGCGACAATTATCTTCTATAATTTAGAGCTACTATTCGGTCAACATCAAGCCGAATGCAACACTTGCCGTGATGCAAATCGAAGTCATCTAAGAGAAACCTCAATACATATTGAATATACGAGCAATATACGCGACTCCGCGAGTCTCTTTCTTTATTTTATACGATTGCCTTTTGACGCACACGTTTTAAGCCTTTAGTTAAAACCGCTCTCTGCAAGACTACGGATTGATTTTATCACTATATTGTTTGGACGTTCCCAGTTTCGCGAATGTCAAAAGGCAATAAAAGTATAGATCCTGGAAAGTTTCTTTGTCTCAGATAAGACTCTATAACTTGCTCGATAAAGCGTGCGTTTACCCTGCATAAGAGTATAATGAAAGATATACTACGATAACGAAGACCCAATTGACTGCGAGATTCCTGATGTTACCTCCTCCGCTTTTTATCTCGTGTGGTGATTTCAATGTCGTGACGTCAATAGTATGAGTGTTCGTGATTGCGAGCTATCCCGGTAATACTCCAGGTGGACACGTAGGAGTGTCAATAACAGAAGATTTCAATTCGGCCCAAATAAAACCTAACGATGTTTTTTTGTGTTTTTTTGAAGCAATTACATAAAAAGGAAAAAGAAAAACCTAGCACCCAAATTACTGAAGCTTCTTAGGCATGCATGAACTTTACTAAAAGTCACATCGAGAAGGAAAAAAAAAGAAGTCTTGCGCATTATTTGTGATGATGCGCGAAGTATTTCTTAGAAGATTTGGTTCTCGATAGAAGAAACGATGCTTCTGGCGATTGAAACGTGTACGTATGGATAGACTAACTTAGAGCTAATCTAAGGTGCACCTAATTATCTCCTCATTCAAAGCATGAAATTACTAATTAGTAACGTTCCGCAAGGAGTTGGGACATGTTTTTTTCCAACGTTTCTCGAGGTGATTACGAAGATAGGAAAAAGAGTTGTGTCTTTAAGCGCCACGAAATAACCCACATCTATAGTCGGAACATGCGATCTTCAAAGAAAAAAGCAGAAAATAGTGATATTTTTTTTGTGTGACATAGCCTAAAGTCACGGTAACGTTGCGGACCCGCGAAAGACCGTCTGCAGAAAGAGTTTGGGGTTCTTTCATGTCTAACGGTTCCGTCACATTTGTGACACAAAAACGATGGCATGTTCTAAACATAGCTGCGTATCAATTCAAGCGTGCTTCCAAAATGCTTCGGGCTCGTCCGCGGGTAATAGGGAGATTTAGGCAACCGTTTTTGCACATCCGATACGGTATACGAAGGGTGGCCTCCGGTTCGAACTGCGCATGCGCTACCACAGAAGACTTCCATATGCGAAGTTCGTATCAGAGGGCCCACCGTACCGTATCGGATGGGCAAAAACGGTTCCCTAAAATTTCCCAATTTTGTCATCGTGCCTGCAGCGAATACCGTGCCTCTTGTACAATGTATGGCAAGTGTGACTGCAGGAACGCAGTAGCGGGACAATGCGCGAACTACAAGATGCGCTCTTTGGTTAGGAAGAGCATTCTCGCCCGAGGTTTGAAATTTCATCTATGATGTATGCGATCAAATCCTCAATCATTGAAGGAGACGATGGTTGATAAACGATTATTGAAAAAGAAAAGGAGACGCAACCCCATGCGTAATATAGTCACGAGCAGACTCGTATCGCAAAGAGTTGCAGGTAACCGATTACTTGTAATCAGTTACAATCTATTGTAACTTTTTAACGCTTCAATTACTTTTTTGATTCTACGGCAACGTTCACTGTAATTCAATTACTATATTTCTGTATACCAATGTTCCCGAAAGAACTAAAATAATTGAGGGGAGCTTTTTTACGTAAAAGGTCGGTGGTCCGCGCGCCCGTCACTCGTCTGCCAGCGTTCGACACTTATTTAGAGCGCAGCTCTTAGGCGCCCGTTTACGCGTTGAGCGCCGTCGCCGTCGCCGTCGACGTAACCTCCCCGCTAAATGCAGCGGGAAATTGAATTGGTGTTGAGGTTACGTGACGTCAATTTTCCCGCTAAATCTAGCGGAAAAACTGAATTTGTTCATGGGTGACGTGACACTAAGTCATGTAACGTCATTTCCCTCGCTAGATTAAGCGGGAAAATTGACGTCACGTGACCTCAACACCAATTCAATTTCCCCGCTAAATCTAGCAGGAATAATGACGTCACATGACTTCGTGTCACGTCACCGATGAAAACATTCAGTTTCTTCGCTAGATTTAGCAGGATAACTTGGCGGGGAGACTTAAACCGCTAAAGTTAGCGGAGAAATGTTTCTTAAATTTAAAGGAAAATTTAGCGGGAAATATAACGGGTTAAGGAGAGGAGGACGAGGAGGGTTGAAGAGGAGGAAGGAGGAAGGAGGAGCAGAGGAGGCGGAGTAGCATACCCTGCCCTCTATAGCCTCCCTCCTCTTCCTCAAGGGCTGCGCTCTAGTTTCGCATTAAAAAGATTTGTAAACGTCGTTCCTTTTTTTTTTATCCCTAAACAACTAAAAAAAGATACCAAAACACCAGAAGGATTAGAATATCAACGCGCTCAGTGACCTTTTGCCCTGTTTCGACAGTTGAACTGTCGAAAGTGCCTCCTTTCCACTTTCAACATATGTCTGCAGTTTTCATTTCGTAACAAAAAGTTAAAAAAGTAACGTGAAAAGTAATCAATTACTTCGCGGTAATCTTTCATTTACTTTTGTGATGCAGTAATTCATTACTGTTATCAGTTACATTTTTAAATGAAGTAATTGTAATTGTAATCGGTTACTTTTTTCAGCAACGCATACAAGACTGGTCACGAACGAGTCCATCTTCTCACTGTGTGAAATGGGTTTGGCGCCCATGAACTAGAGTAACATTATTGACATTTGCTGCAATCAAGGAATGCACCGTGCTAATTGCTACACGTTTTGTATTGACTCAGCCTGCGCTTTCATTTGTCTTCGTGACATGCGGAAGACACATTGGCGTGATCATCCACAGAATGGCAGCGAATGACGATTCAGCGATAACATATTAATAAACTAGATCTTCACAGGAAATCTAGGCGTCGAAAATGAATGCCATGCCCAGTTCTCCGGGGCAAGGTGGTTCCTTAGTTGAAGAGATCGATACTCTAAGCCCGACAAACCGACAAATAGTTTTCTCGTTTTTCTTTATTCTGGAAGAACATGACAATTAATGCAAGATGCGATATTATTCTGTGGGCCTATTGCACACAACATGGACAACATAGGCAACAATAATTGGTGTTCATGTTCTCTTGAGAAAAAAATAAGGAAAAATGCCGATGTCCTGTTCATACAGCGTGGCGCGGTGGAGCTATTAAATATGTTTATTTTTATCCAAGGGGCCTCTCTGTATATCGCAATTATCAATCCTTCGTTCCCAGTAATAAAAAAAAAAACTCGCGAGTTTTTTATTTTTTTTTTAAATGTGTGAGTTTATTCATTTTGTTTATTAAATATGCCAGTTCTTGAACTTTTCTCGAACTATTCAGTTTTCGTGTGCGCGCGTGTGTCTGTGTCGTCTTTAAGAAAACCCCATTCTCGGAGAAATGTACCATGTTTAACCTGCACCCGCTAACTGTAGCTCTCGTTGTCTTTTTTTTTTCTTTTAAAGTTGCACGTTAAGAGCATATGGCAGCAGCAAGAGTTTTAGTGTTCGAGGAAGGACATTCTGAAATGAGTCGTGTGCTAACAACTGACACCTTTCCTCGTCTTTGTGTTCATTGTAGCGGCATCCTCATGTTCTACCATATTTCGTATCTCTGGACGGGCTGCATGGGCTTCCTCTCGGCCGTCTTTGTGGGAATCGTTGTCAGCCTCGTCTTCGGTGAGTACCACGCAGGGGTTGGCAAATCTTAAATACCAACTCCGCCCAATTTTTTTTTTTTTGCGCGACGTTTATTTAACATTTATTGTGCGACGAGCCAGAAAAATTCACTGTTCTGCATGGCGGTCACAGAGAGGCGTAATCAGCAGTCATACTCCAACGTCACAAACACGACGCGCTTTTTTTTATATGCATTTATAACGTTTCTATTCTGCCCACAGGTTGTGCGTACGGCGGTATCGGTGACGTCGGTATCTCCTGCCCGCATTTCTGGGTCGGGTCTAAAGTTGTCCGTAGTAGCCCTCGAAAGAAACCGCGGGCTCTTGCAATGCGCACATTGCGCGATCACGGGTCACACGCGTGCCTAAAGCCACGGTGACGCTGCTAATACATCCTACAAAAGACAGTGTGAAGACACTGTTTGTTCCTTGTATTCAGGTCTTTTCACACTGGTCATACAAACATCGTTCTCAGACAGGTTCTATGCACACACATGTATGAAGCAAACACGCTCCGAACATAGTTGAGGTGCGCTGGGAGCAGGGTGACTGCCGCTTAAGAACACGTGCGCGAATTTGTTCCATGTCTCCTCTACGACGCCATGAAGAGTATCGCGCGTCCGTCTCTCTATGACTGGCCCACAACGTCCTGCCGCTGACTGCTCCTGAATTCGCCGGACGCACATTCGTAAACGTTTATGCAACATGTGGAAAATTCCCGATCAATGCCATGTGCCCATCTGTTCCGACCACTTCCTGCCCGTGTGCTACGAATGAAAGTTAGGCTCGATACCCAAACAACCTGGCTTTTTTTTTTAATGATATACACCTGCCCAAATGCTCGACGCCATGGCGTAAATCTTCGCTTAAAAAAATTACGCGATAGGAATTTTATTAACTTTTTTCGAGGCCCCTGCGTCACAAACAAAGGTTGGCATTCCACTCAAATCTCACGCAGTTGCTGTCGATTAAACAATTGAACAACCGCTTCTGGTGACGTTGGGCACTAAACAAATTTGCCGGAGAAAGCGAAACGTCCCGATGACCTCGTTGTCTTCTAGTCGCCTGCGCAAAGTTTACGTTACAACCTGTCAGGGGCACAATAATAAATTGGTTTAATAAAGTGCATGACTAATCTCAACCTGACGTGTTCTATGAGCGCTGCATATGGTATTTGTAAACTTGTTGCTCGTAAACAATATTCTATGGAAGGCTGCTAAGATGGTTAGCGTCCTACTCAAGGGTGTTCACCAACTGTTCACCATGTCGGAATGACGGGCAGTAAAGACGCGTGTGAAAATTGCTCCGCCCAGTTTTTGAACGACCTTGTCACCAGCTCGGTGCACCCGCTCCAGTAGAACCGGAAGAAACACGAGATGATACGCCGGGTGAATCGAGGAGGGGGAGGGGCAATGTGGGCAATATAGAAAAGTTCTCCACAAAACACGGTCCTCACCAAGTAAGCTCTGTCGCCTCTGTCGCGGAGAGAGCGTGAAAGCACCAGCAGCATTAAGGTGGCTTTCTAGCGCGGAGGCCACAACCTCCCACGTGCAAAACGCCACTCCACAAAAATCTAAAAAAAAAAAAAACACCGAGGACGCGGAGTTTTGTTACAACCTGGATGTCCGTAGGAAGGGCTGGGGGAGAGCTCCCGAACTCCAGAGCCTGGCTTTTGGCCGAGTTTAGGCGTGCACCAGAGAGTGCGCTGTAGGCTGTGAAACGCTGCGAAGCAACATCAAAGCTGTGGGAGTCGAGAACAGACAAATTCAAGTCGTCTGCCAGGGCACTAAACGCGACGGCATCCCGGCCGGGTAACGGGAAGCCGGGTAGCGGGAAGCCTCGTATCCGGGAGCTTGACGTAAAATGAGGGAGCAACGAATCGAGGACGAGAACATACAGCAGGGGGGACAAAGGGCAGCCCTTAGGACTTCCCTCGTGACCGGAAAGGGTGCCAGAAGCCACCCATTCACACGTAAATGACTGGTCAGTCCAGTGTGAAGGAACTGCGGTGGGCAAATTAACGTGTCCGGGAAGCCAAACACCTTTAGAATTTCGAACAGCAAACGGTGTTCGATTCTGTCGATTGCCTGATCGAGGGAGACATATGTTCTCAACAGATTGATGAAATCGGCATGGGCGAACAGGTCGCGTGTGAGAGACAATGGCGAAAAATGTTCCTCCCCGGATCAGAACATGTCTGAACTGGGCATACCAAGTTGGGCAAAGCTGAATACAGTCGCGAGACATGTAGAGACGCCACCATCTTGTAATCCACGTTCAGCAAGGTGATCGGCAGCAAAGTCACGGGATCCGACAAAGAGCCACCTTCCATCGGTAGAACTACGCGACTCCTCCCGAAGGATGGCGGCGCTTCCCCCATCTCTAGGAAACCATTAACAAGGCGAACTATGGAATCAGCGAAGATGTTCCAAAATGTAACGTAAAACTCGACTGCAAAGCCGGCGGGGCCTGGGGCAGACCCGACCTTCATGGCCCGGAGGATGTTGAAGAGCTGCTCACGGGTGGTTGGGCGGACGAAAGGGGCACCCAGATCCCCAGGGCAGTCCGTAAGGTTCCTGCAGAAAAAGTGAACTTTTTCGGCGAAGTTCACGGTGTTCCCGACGGAGTCCGAGCGAAAACCATGGAAACAAAGTCTCCGAACCCAGCGCCGATGTCACGAAGGTCATCTGAAAGGCAACCTGCCGTCCGTGAGGCGGACATTGGCGAAGCGCGAGGGCCCGTCCCCACGGGAACCTGCGCCGCAGAGGCACCGGAACACCTCTGCATGGGTCGGCTACCGGTTGTAAGAAATGTCTGCAGCTTAACCAAGTTAAAGGGTGGATTGCATGCACAGTGTGAAAAACGCTGACATTGGCGAGAAATTTTGGAAGTGATATAACAAGTCTATCTACACGACGCTTATTTAGGATGACTCCGAATTACACTCAAAGGTGTGAGCAACGAATTGGTCGAAATTACCAATCACTATACTCTACGTAAAATAGTTCGTGCTGTGTTGTCAAGGCTAGCGATGCTTACGTGCGCTTTGTCACCACTCTGCTGAAAGAACACGTGGCTTCGTCTTGCGTCTTATTCAAATGCGCTCTCGTGCGAAAGAGACCAATTGAGGCACTATGGGAGCTAGATAGCCTTGACAGCGTAGCATAAAATAGATGAAGCCGAATATAGACCTTTCCATCGCTTATTACCTAGGCGAAAAATGCCGAGTCACTAGCTGTGGTCGCATGCGCAGCGTCTGATCTAGCACACAGCAGAGCTACAGCGCATGCTCACAAGGTCACAGCCCAGCAGACAAAGATGGCAGCGCGCAGAAGGCGATTTTCGCAAAGTTCTAGAGGGTTGTTTGAAGGAACAGGCCGTTCCCATGATTCCTCGAGTGCGAGGGCCGGGCGATTGGGGTATTTAGCAAATTGTCTTTTAACGTTATATTTGCTGGGCGTTTCGCTTTGCTGAAGCTTTTATAGTTTTGAAATAAGATTCTCTGCGCATGTGACACGCGTAACATGGTGTCTTCGCAGGCCGCTTGATCTCTTCCCGATTCAGACTTCTCAAAACTTCTCAAAATCTACTGTAGTTCACAGAATGGGAGCGCACCCTCCGATAAAGAAGCTTTGTAAAGTGCCTCTGATTTGGAATCTGTAGCTGCCGGAAGTTTGGAGAAGTGAAGTCGCCAAAATGAAACCGAATGGAAGATAACAGACAACTTTTTTGCCTTCCAATATTTCCATCTCATGCTTCTAAACCTGAAAACCTTGCAAGCATACTTGCTCCGCTAGATAACTATAGTTGTGACAGGTCAGGAACGAGCCCCCACCCCGCCACTTCAGCGGAATGAACGGTGGGGAGGAGGTCGCCTCCTCTCCACCGTTGCTCGGGTGGAAAGGGGTGGGAGGAGCTTCCACTTCGTTCTTGACCGTCACCGACTATAAGAAAGAAACGGTGAATTCAAACAAAACCCCACCCCTGGGGGACATCTTTTGGTGGAAATAAATCGACCATCAGAGGGTTAGTAACAAGTTTGTGTTGTTTGCTTTGAAAAACGCAGAGCGAAGCGATAAGGCCCAAGTAGACCCGGAGCACATCTGCCCGCTCGTCCGGAAACTGATGGGCAACTACAACCCCAGCAAGACGTCCAAAAAGTCAGAGAACGCTCACACGGTGAGGCATTTAATGCAGCAAGTTGTAAGCTTTCGTATGCAAAATCACTTGTAAAATAGGTAAAACAAAAAAATATCAGGGGCATATAGTAGTGAAAGTTTCTTTGGATTGTTTCTGATATTTGTTTTCTTTATGTTTTATGTGCCGTCATGATCAGACATGGCCCTGCTCTAGATATTGGTACACAAACGCAGACAAAAAGCGAACTACGATGCGCTTATGCTAATCATGAAATAACGGTGGAATGGAAAAACACAGGTAACCCTGAGACGAGACAGAATAAAAACAGATAACCACAAACATCTCATAGATGTTGTGCGGAATTTTCCGATTTTCTTTTTTTTTCTCCCCAATTTGATTTTTTTTTCAGTTTGTTCTTTTTTTATATATACATAAAGGCGACAGAGGCAGGGGAAATAAACTGCAGATGTGCAGCTTGACAAAGCCACTGCCTCGTACTGACAGTTCGGCCGAGAGGAAAAAAAATAATATTAAAAAAAAGGACGAAAAAAAACGCTCGGTGCAATGCAGGAGAAAATAGTAAAAGTTCGAAGTGAATATTTTGCTTATTGATTTCTTATTAAGTGCACCAAGACAACCATTTGATTCTTTTAGAAAGTTTGGTACTGTTGGTAGTGTATACATGTACCATTTGAAGTCCTGTAGTTTGTTCTAAGACAACGTACTTTTAAGGATAGAGCACTAAGTACTCCATATTCAATATAATTGCCATTTAGTTTAAAAATGAGTGGTTAAAAAACTTTAAGGGATGCCGCGTATACTGTCACAAGCTTAGATTTGAAATATTCTCGTATTTTTATTACTTTATGCTTATAGAAAAAGTGGTTCAGTGTGTGCGTAAGACGACGTATAAGCCACGACTCGGATTGACCTCTTCTGCACTGAATACAGTTTATTAAGGTTTCTACTTGTCGTGGTTCGCCACACTAGGGACAAAATGCACGATAATTGAATTATGCATTATAAGTTAATAGTTTTACACTAGATGGTAGTAGATGGCGATGTTTATACGGAGTACCTATAATATTTGAAAGTTTAAGTGTCAGGTTTTGAATATAGGAGCCCCGTAACATATATTCGTTAAAAATTACACCTAAAGTTTTAACGTGACTTAGCAATTCAACTTTCAAGGAAATCAGTATTAACTTTGCAGTAGAATTGGACAATATACCTTTTGACTTAAAGATAACGGCTTTCGTTTTACTTTCATTTCATTGTTTCCTAAAAAAATGTTGTATAAAAAATTACAGTATCGTCGGCATAAATGACAAAAAGAGGTATTAGTTGCAATAGCGAGTATATCATTTATAAACAAATTGGAAAGTAGTGGCCCCAAGACACTACCTTGAGGTACCCCTGTCCGTGCTGGTTTCAGTACTGAAGACAAAGATGTTTCTTGAATTGGTGGAAGCAACACAAAGAACGTGGAGGTTAAGACCAGTTGTATAAGGAGCGGTTCGAGGAAGACATTGATAAATATCAAAACCTCCGTCGGGTGCCTGGGAAAATTTAAGAGACGTGAAGCATTGTGTCTAAAACTGCGAGTGACTTAAAATGTGGACCCCATTGTTAAGTGCAATAAAAGTTTACTAAAATTCACCTAGATATATTCGAGGTGCGCTAAACGTTAAGCTAAATCACAGCCTTTTATGTTCTGACAAAGCCTGTCAGATCGCCACGAGAAGCGGTCGCCGAAATTGAAAAGGTGGAGCGGTAGACAACGGATTGGGGGGGGGGGGGGGGAGGAGAGAGGAGAGGTATACGTGACCGGCGCCACGCTGCGGCAAAACGCCGAAACACACTTCTCCCGAGCGAACAAGTGTGTCTCGAGTCCTCGCCGCTGCAAAAGCTGTGCACTGACGTCGAGGTTTCCCGAGAAATGGCTCTTTGATGCTCTGTGTTACCAGATCCTCGCGCTCCAATACTGCGACCGGGCATTCTGTGGCTCCGTCGTCGAACAGACGGGCTTTGTGAGTATAGGAGAGGCTATGGCTAACTATATAAAAATATTAATTCACGATTTTGATAACAGTGCACCTGTATATTGAACGGGGTGCATATGTTTTGTTCTAAATGACTCACTCGCGATGACTGGCGAGAAATTCAAAAGCGGACATCGAAATGCGAGGTATAACCTGAGAGATCTGTTGTGTGAGCTTAGAGCCAACTCTTAACTACTTATGACTGATCTGCGATATTTAGCGCCTCAAGTGTCTAAGTATCGTGCAATCGCTGCTTGCTTCACTTCATGTCGCCTCAATTAGATAACAGGGATCGAACAGCCGCAGAGCCGCTTTGACTCCCAGATTTCTCGGCCAACTCTGCAATCCCATAATTGTTATGTGTGTATGTCTACAACGTTATAGACGGCACGAAGTCATCCCCAATAAGCGTCAGGTGACTACGCAGAAAACGATAAATTTAGCCAGTACGTTACCACGGCTAGTCTGCAGCTTTAACGTGCATGACACAGCAGGCATACACGACCGCACAATGACACGATGCTCATCCAGAGGGAAACGGGTAGGAAATTAAACTCAAGATAACTCGGTTCTGCAGCGTGAGCTTTCGTCCCATGTGCTCCAAGATGCGGTGTCGGCCGTCAATCCTCGGTAGACCAGAGTGGGGAGGAATGGGACGGAGATTGGAGTAGGGCAGTCAATCTATTTCTTCCTTGAATAGTAAACAAACTAACAAAATACCGATGAACAACTCGATTCATTGTGCGATGGTAGCTGTTCTTTCACTGGTAATAGCGTACCTGCTTGACGTAGTGTAAACGGTTTGAGTTTGTGGCTGCCATTTTGGCACACCAAAGTAGGTGCATAGATTCGCTTTGCTTGATTCTTGAACCAAAATGGCTTGGCCAAAAAGTGTAATAGACTAACCTAGGAGAGATGTGTTAATAACTTGCTTCTGACCTCCACTATTTCAAGCATATAACGTCCCACCTATCGCCACAACTTGCAAGCTTACGGTGTGCAAAGCAGTTTGGGAGCAATGGGAGAGTATTTCAGTCCTCCTTGTATTAGGGGAATTCGCCCGAGGGAGAGATCCCTACCTTTCCTTCCAGAGATACGCATCACGTGGTAACAACGTCACGAACATGCGCGGAGCCGCGCTGTCGTAGACATTCAGGGGGATGGGGGAGCTAGCTTTTATTTGCTCGGGCTGCACGAACACTCCGCCTTGGCGTGGAATCTCTTCGCAATTGGCGGTATTCTGTTCGCGTGTGTATCAACTTTACAGGTTTTGCTCAGCGGGATGCCGGCGATGCATGGTTTCGGGATCGCCGAACTTGCTGTGGTTTGCACTTGCGGATGTCGTTCGAGGCACCCGAAGAAGTCTTCGATACTCGTCAATGTCGTCCTCAAGCCGCTCCTCATGCAACTGGTTTTAACCTCCATGTTCTTTGTAGAAAGGGTAAAAGCGAGCTGGTGAATAACTTTCATGGTAAACCGGAGTCACGGCAAAATAAAAACAAAAAAACGGATAAAACAACAAGTCTCAAACACAGCTTCTAGTTTATTTGAACACAACCGCTCTTATATATACACCACTACCCTCATATCCAAAGCCAAAACACCTCCTCTCCACTTGGTCACCGACATCTGAGACTGCATTATTAGTTCAGTCTCAGATTTTACCACGATGGAAGGACGGAAGAGTAAAGGATTACAGTCACAAAGAGGCGATTAAAAGGTTGCTGGAATTTATCTAGGGAAAATTGAATGATGGTCAACTGACTAGCACAGCTAGGGACAGGCGGGACAGTGTAAAATTGGGACTCCCTCCCACGTGGCTCCGGCCCAAAGTTTCAACCCTGGCCCCTGTGGGTCCGGTGCTGGAGTAACGCCGACAAGTTTTGACCTGAGGAAACTTGGCGACTCTCTCGCCGGGGGAAGAGGCAGGGTGTGATGTTTTTAGTTTTTGCCCCATCCCCGAAAGGTCATCCTGGTCGTGTCTCACACTGCCTGGTGATGATTAGGCGGAGAAAATCGGCTTAGAAGGGCGGAAATAATCATCTGTTTGTCTTATTAGACTTAGGTATAGGTGGCGCAAGCTACCGCCCGTTACAAAGGGGCGTCAGCTTGCGTCAAAGGCCATCAACACCCATCCATCCATACATATATACATGGCCGCTATCATGTAGGACTATATGTCCCGTGATCCTCTACGCAACGACGGGCTGGACTGGGGCAGGCAGGCGGGCCACCGTTGAGGCGAGCGTGTGCCAGGCGCAAGTGTCGTCTGCACCGCACTCTTCACCATGCTTTGGTGTCCACGACATTCGACGACGTCTGCACAACTGTGGCATCAGTCTACGCACATAGTGTGAACGAAACTCCGAAAAACAATAATCACAAGCGGTGAGACGACGACGCCAGTTGTGACGCGGGAGACGGCTGTAAGGGCGGGACGGCCGGACGGCTGCCAAGAAGTGCGTTGTGCAGGCACGTGGACACCGCTGAGCACCGACAGGAAGCGTTGCTGACGCCACCCGTTACATTTGCCCAGAGATGTAAAACAAATAAAAAGGGGCAATAGCGATGACGTATAGCTAAATGTTGACTACGCCCACGCCGTAGCCTTGACTGCGCTGTTGGTTGCGCCTCAATTCGCCCGCTAGAGTCAGCCCATTTCGGCAACTTGTCGCATTCCGAAGTTTTCCGGACCGTTTAAGAGAGATTTAGCAGGACTACGTCGTAATATTTGACGTGTGGTCTTTCTAGATGAAACTGAAAAGGACGCATTGTTGTTGTTGTTCTTGTTTTTTTCAAAAACAAAAAATGAAGCAGAGTTGTCCTTTAACGATTGGTGCTCTGACGGATTCTTTAGTATTAAGGTCAGCTTGTAATAATAGTGAACCACCTTACTATGAAACATATCGCATTTGGGCCACTGAATATTTGATATACAATCGGAGAAAAAGAAAAGACAATTGTAACCTGGCTTCAAACCTATTATTTACTAGCTATACTATTTTAAGTGTAATCTCGTATCTGTCCCATTCCTCCCTCCGGTAAGGACGGAATGGGACACAATTTTCTCTTGCAATTTATGTTTGTTTAACTTTTCTAGAAGAGTTAGGGTTGATTTGTAGGCTCTTTCATCCTACATTTACAACCATTAGTCTAATTACATAAAAACATGATACTGTGAAAACTGTCCCATTTCTTCCCAGTCTCCCGAGGCTACCCGTATGCGCGTTCACCGATTTCACCTACAAGCCGTAAGCAGAGCTTGCGCGCCGCGATGGTATTCTCGAAAATATACCAAACGGCCTTTGAATGATGTTTTAGAGGCATCCTCCACGTGCGGCTTGGTAATTGCTAAATCTGGTTTCATATATGTTAGTTGTAATTTTTAATCGTCGATGCATCCGAAGTAGTTTAACCTATATACCGTAAACCGTAATAACGAACGGAGTGCAAATTTTATTATCGCTGTTTCTTTGGAGGTGTTCCAAACGTGTACATTAAAATTAAACGGCAGCGTTAAATGCCAAGGTTACTGAGGCTACGACTGCAGATGCAAAGCCCAACGGACGAAAATTCCCGTCGTCCAATATCACGTACAAAACTCGGAAAGCCAGTCGATATCATTCAGGAGGAACCAGCGAATGAGATGGCACAAATAGCATTGGAGGATTATATATTCTCGCACAATAGACCGTCCTAAAAGAATCACGCGTCTTCGAGCAGCTGCTACGAAGCCGCCATATTTTGGGCACGCTCATTTAGCGAGCATCGGACACGAATGCTACCTCAGAGTACGGCGCTTACTCGGGTTAAAAATCCCAGCTGCGTCAGCGCTCGGCGTGAATCTCGGATCCAATCACACGCTCCGCGTAGCCCCAAATATGGCGGTCGAACCAGTGTTGCTCGATCCGACTTTTGAAAATGGCCTATGGGACACCGATGGTGACGTTGCCTGCTCAAACTTTTTATGGACAATTCTTCCAGTCGGGTTTGCTGAATGTGGGGAAAGACGTACATTGTTTTACGGTCCTATTTGGCAGACTATTAACGTCTGAAATAGTAGTACTGTAGATGGTTGAGCGTGTTGGTTTCAAAATTACAATAAGGAAAGAGGGACATTGAAGACAAACAGACAAGACAGGCTTGTCTTGTCTGTTTGTCTTCAATGTCCCTCTTTTTCTTATTGTAATAGTAGTGCTGGTTTGGGTTTGCGAGAACGATATATTTCCTAGCAATAAAATAGTCGCCGGCCACTTCAGAAACGCGTGTTCCGAGCATCTCATTATCGCCCCACAGCCAATCAGGTTGCGCCACTAGCTGATAAGAATGCCGAGCAACCAATCACGAAGCAGGGAACACTAAGGAGAAACGCCATGCGTTTCCAAAGCTGTCATGGACAAGAGCTGAAAGGGAAAGCAAACTGGTAATCCAATGGCGTTGTCTCTAGAACTACTAGAGCGACTTGAATTGCTAACGCTGACACCTGTTGTCATTCTTCTGAAACACGCGCAAGTATTGTGCGCGCAAGTTAGCCAGAGTAAAACAAAGGTAAAACGCACGCGCAGCATCGGCACATGTCATCTCGACTCGATATTCATCGATACCTCTCTCAGTATTTGTTTTGTTTTACTTTCTTTGTTTTCAGATCGAACACGAGCTGGAGAAACTCACGGTGGTCGACCGGTGAAACAAGCCGTTTTCCTTCGTCAAAACAGAAGCGAAGGGAGTCCTACAGCCGAAGCTTTCGTTTCTGGAAGACACACACCTGTACATATATATATACATATGTCTTAAAAACATTAGCAAAACGCCCATAACGTTCGAATAAACTCGCAATACACTTCTACGTATTTGCATCCGCATTCGAACTTCGAAGATTACTCGAAGGGAACACTCACACCCAAGCAAATGCCTAACAGATCACTAGGCGATTGTGTTGCATACGTGAAAAGTTCTAGCATCCAAAACGCTTGTAATATCATTTCGCAACACATCTAGCCTGTTCGACCAGACGCCTACCTTCACGGCGTTTTTCATCGGATAATTTAACGCCTGGCATGCGTACACTTGAAATGATAAGCCCGGTGGTCTTCCAGAACGTTCTAACACTCTCCTTCTCTTTCACCTCGCGTATTTCTCGTCCACACATACTCCTGGTCGCATGACCTCGTCCGTTAACCAATCACCGTCGAGCACTTCACTCCTCCTCTCCCACCCGTCAACCAATCTCGGCTGGGCCTCGCGGCAACGCTTTTATCTAGGCTTCGGTTTTGGGTTTCACGAAATTCAGAACATCGAGCCAAAGAACAGTCCACTTTTAAACATCGAGCGTCTACTTTCCCGCGAAGCACCTGGGAGTGCCAATCTGTGCTATCGGCGAACTACGAGGCTGAAAATATGTTTAAACAAGCACTCTCCATTCTGACACTCAGAAAATCTGCACAATGAAACTTCGTGCGTTTCGTCTCTTCAGAGTTCAAACGTGTGTGTTTTTATTTAGGTATTTTAAGGTTAATGATTCGACGAGCTCTCTGTAGGCGGCAGCGATTAGGCTGTCCTACGTGCTTTGCGGGAAAGCAGACGCTCCAGATGTTTTGGGGTACTTTGTACAGTACCGTTACCTTGCGACTGGGTTTGGAACTTCTTCATCGCCAATGCACCCCAGTATCCCTTGAGTGGCAACAAAACACTTCACGGGAGGCAGCGTGCCACTGGTTGCCACCATTCTGCATGGCGGTTGGTAGGAAAAGTTCCGGCCGAAAAGGTGAGCAAACGCAAGTGTCACTGCCGTCGTGGACCTCCAAGTCGTGCTGCTTCAACTTATATCTACTGGCTGGCTGCAGAGGGGCTTCGGAGCGAGCTGCATCAAAAATCGCGGCTGCCGTATTCACCTGTTCGGCTGTGCAACTGCAAGGACTACGGAGAACAGCACCGCGCCACTGTTGGGGTGGCACCAGCCGGAAGTTGTGGAGGCGAACATATGAAGCCACGCTATGCATATCGGTGGGGGTCTCTTTCCCGGAAACCTAGCCGGACCTGAACGTCAGGCACGTGAATTTCGACCAGTGTTGTGCCAAATACTCAACAAAATATTTAAGATCATTAAGATTAAAAACCCATATGAAAATGTATTTAGAGTAGTATTTAAGTTACTTTTAGTAACGAACTATCTTGAGTAGAGTGCAAATACTTTGAAAAAGTAGTTGAATTACATTCGAAGATACTTGTGTAGACTTGTACGTAATCCGTTACAAGTAACGGAATTACTTGTAATCCCTTACATTTATCGGTAATTTAGTAACGGAATAATTACATATTTCCTGGAGTAATTTTAAAGTAATTCCCTTACATTTTTTACGTAACGGATTCCTTGTAATCCGTTACATTTTTCCAATCCAACCCCCCCCCCTCCTTCTAAAGAGAAGGTCGTTTTCATTTTGGTAAAGTTGAGCGCAGTGACACTCCAAAGGGAGGCTTGGCACTTTTCAGTTCCGCAAAGCCTTTTTTTGCAACACCAAGCCCCTGAATCTTTGTTTTAGACCCTCACAACCAACGTCAAAAAATCCAAATAAACATTTCCACAAAAAAAAGGGGGTGGGGAAGTTATATCCGCTTTTTTAGTGTCTGTTTTTTCTTTGCGATCGAAGGCGGAGAGAGGAAGACACCAAGTGATTGTATGCCTCTTTGAGATGCTCAAGGTGGTAAGTGCACAGACAAGAATTAACAATGTCCTTCTCGGTTATAGTAACTACGACCATTTTCATAATGTCACAACACGAGACAACGCTCCGTTTACCCTACAATCCACTAAAAGAGATGTTATAATATGTGAAGGTGTTATTGCCACAAGCATCCTCGTTGGTCGATGCACACTTATCATCTTCCCTTAGAAAACAGGATGTATTTTTTTCTGCTTCTTTCACCTTATTTGACCCTGTTTTAAAAGCTACTTACTTTTTTTTGTAGTCCAACTTCTAGGGTTGGCCCACTTTATTTGTGAATTTCAGCCAGGTTATTTGCATCTCAGTTACCCTTTTTGTGAGTCAGCTTTTTGCGAGCACTTCGAAAATGGTAATAGTCTTTTTTTTTTTTTCTTCTTCCTGTTTTTACTCCAGCAGGACGTATCTTATCTCAAGCAGATATTTTAAAAAATAAAACATAATGGTGGCTGACTTATGGGTAACGCTGGCACTCTGAGACGAAGTCGCCGCGCTGCGGGAGCGGATCCGTTTTCGGCGGCAGCGGCGACGAGCGGATTGCGCTGGCATCGACTTCCCGCAGGCGGCGTGGGTAGCGGCTACGCTGCAGCACGTATCTCCTCGTAACATCCTGGCCAGCGACGAGAAGGCGCGACGTCAGTTGCCCCCCTGCAACCGTCGCTCCCGGGCTGCTGCGCCGGAAGTCGCGACGCATGGCACCTCGCGCTGCGCAAGAATGTCACTTCCGGGTCGGCGAAACGCCCTCGCTGGCGGCAGAAACAGGTCCTGACCCAAATTGCCGCCGTATCCGCCGTTTTCCGCCCGCGTGCTTCGCCCCAGCGGCAGAAGCAGGGCGGGTTCGCTGGCGGATCCGCAGGCGTAAGCTTGTACCATTAGACTTAAGATCCAGCGAGGAGACCGTCGCAGTGGGGCCATAGCGTCGCTTAGATTTTCTGCCCTTCGCTGCCCGTGGCATCAGCGGACATCTATCTGGAGATTACCGGAGTAAACTGCAGTCGGTCCGTGCTCCATGCGTTTTTGAACGGCACCAAGAAAGATACGATGGAAAACGTGCGTTTACATTTCCTTGTTTAACAAACGTTCCAATTAATTGTTGACAGGTGTCCTGTTTTTTTTTCTCGATTACTTGTATTTGAACATGTGAAACTTTTTCTTAATCACCAACGTCAAATGAGGGCTCGACCTGTTCAGAACCAAAAAAAGAAGAATATCGAGCCTAACCTTATTTATTATTTGAAGCATCAGCTTCCTGTTACCAACTTTACTAAAACTCTCGAATAGCAGGCAACGGCTGCAACGACGAAGCTTGCTCTATCTTCGCGCTAATAGCTACTCCGTTGCTTTGCTAAAAAGCTCAATGCAGAGCATGAGGCATTCGTGAGGCTACACATGGCACCCATCCAGTGCCTCAGTTCAAAGGGTGTTTAACGCAGCAAGTGAACATATTGAGTAAGAGCCAACGCAAAATGTCTCGATCGAGACTGCGAGTCAGCTGTTAAGCTGAAATACCTGGGTACAGTTGAAATGTGATACAGGTAGGTAATAAGATCTTGAATAACCTTCTTCACTTTGTTTCTTAATTGAGGAGGATATTGTTGGAAGTAACGCCAACGAAAGTAACGTGATTACTTTGGGGTAACGGCCGCTTACTTTCATGGAGAGTACTTGTAATTCGTGATAAATTGCAATTTAACCTCAGAGTAATTGTAATTGTAATCCCTTACTATTTTTCAGTAACGTGTACAAGTCTGTACTTGGCAAGCTTTGCAAGCTGGTAATATAAGAATATAAAGTCAGGAAGGGGGCGCTTTATTTCTGATGATTTTTCTGAACCTCACAATTTTCTGTGATCTCTGTGGCCTTCAAGAAGCGCCTTGACTGCCGGAATCGAAGCTTATACTGAAATAATTCCGGGATAAGCAACATAATGCGTGCACAAATATTTTAGGAACTAGCGGGACTGACAGTAGTGTAGATATGGCAGCTGTCGTAGCTTTGTTTGACAGCAGGCTCGGCTCATGAAGCATTCCGCAATAACTTCGTGATATGCCCGCCGCGATTTGGGGGATTTGACATGTAGTCCGGCATTAATTGCATATCCATAGCAGCAGAACTAGAAGTCGATCAGGCACCCAGCCTTGTTGATGAGTACGCTGAGTGAGCGACACCTGTGCCAATAACGAGTACTTTATCCCCACCACCAAAAGCGAGAAGGAGCCCGGTACCTTCAACTTGTCAAAAAAATGTTAAGGTCAAGAAGGAAACAGAGGAAAGCACCGGAGTTTGTCCACAAAACCGCTTCTAGACCCCCTTCCCCTGCCTTCATCTGCAACCGGTTCAAACCATCACTGACGCACTGATGTCAAGATGGTCAAGATTCCAGGATCAGGATCCACTATCGCAGGTAATGGGTTAAGAGTTCAGGGGAAGCCCCTCCCACCTCTTTCCACTTGAGCAGAGCGAACGGTGGAGAGGAGGTCGCCTCCCCTCCACCGTTCGCACTACTAAAGTGGAAGAGGTGGGAGGAGTTTCCCTGAACACTTAAGCTGGGACTCTAATTTATAAATGACTCCACTTTGCGCAAAAACTTGAGGGTTTTGAGGACGAAACATTGCTCGCATTGAGAAGCAGATGAACGAAACGCTTTTGAACAAGCTATGGAGCAAAAATTAAGCCACAATAGGCACACAAAAAGATTTGGAGAAGCCAAACGCTTTTGAACGAGTTACGAAACAACAATAAATTCATAAATTAATAGGCACACAAGAAGATTTGGAGAAGCCCAGTCTAGGTCACTGCAGCTCAATAAAGCCAGCATGATCTATCTTATTTGTTGGTGGGAGTGCCTGTGCTCTTAGGAAATCGTGTTCGCGCATTTTCATACTGAAACCTCCGGAACTTGCGAATTAAAAAAAATGGTTCCTTGTGATTGTACCGAACGTTGACGTCACAATCTGCCACTGACGGAACCACTCTAGCTCCAGACACAAGCTGGGGTCTGAGTCTTAAACTCCTGATGACGTCACCAGCACTTTGCTAGCTGCAAGCGTGACGTGCCATTCAAAGACAGCTTTAAAAATGTGGACGAGCGGATAAGAGGACACATAGAGGAGGGCGCTATTGTGGAGCTATTTAGTAGCGTTGAAAGAAGGGGCATAAAGGGGGTATGGTGGGGGGTGGGCCATCTCCCCAGCCCCAGGCCATAGCGTCCTATATAGTGCCCAGACATTTCGGAAAGGAATATTAAAACGGAAGTTCGGGCGAGCTGGTAGTTCATGACGCACGAGGACACAGCGCACCCGTAACAAACACTAGGACAACGTTCACAGTCACACCAAAAGAAAGAAAGGGACACTTACACAGCGCTGACTTCAACTCTTTGTATATTCCCGCCTTTTTTCTCTTCTTTCACGTCTAATGCATAACCTAGGCCTCATCTTTTTTTTTTCTTTGCTGAAGGTTAACTGTAAAGGTTTTAAGCTAGAAATTGAAAATTAAAAATTAAAAATTACTGTAGAGCAATGATGTAAAGCTAAGTAATCCAGCTCTTTTTGTGACAGCGCTATAGATGGATTGCTAATACACCTGCCGTTTTGCCTGGCAATGTTCTCCGCTTCTATTATTTCCCTTGTGAGCTGGTCTCGGCTCCTTGCCAACACCACACACTTGTCAAGTTCCGGCTGTGCACCCACAGTCCCGAATGTGTGTATGCCAACATGTCCAGAGTTCTTGTTGATGGTGGCCAAGTTGTGTTCTCTAAGGCGGTGGTTTAAACACCTACCCGTCTGTCCGATATATGTTCTTCCACAGGACAGGGGGAAGGAGTAGACCACATTTTCAGTACATCGAACGAACTTATTTCTGTGATTCGTTGTGCAGGACGTCTTTCTTTGGTGTGACTGTGAACGTTGTCCTAGTGTTTGTTACGGGTGCGCTGTGTCCTCGTGCGTCAGGAATATTAAAAAATTCAGAGGAATTGATATCCCCCTCTTCACTACCATCACCCCCCCTCCCCGCCCCCTTTTTCCTCTTTATCCCAAAGATTCTCTCATGGCACTTCCTGACCGTTAAAGGGGCCCTTTAATCATATTTAAGCGTGTATCCTTTTTTGCGGTTTCCACGTCCCTCAGGGTTGGGGCAAGCCAGCGAGCACGGAGAGAGTATCTAAATATCAGCGCGTAATTTTTTAACCGGACCACGCGGAAACCTTCTCCACCTACGGGGGCGACCTGCGGTGCCGAAAGCGCGCGATTTGTGACGTCTTCGGTCCTGGGCTTACTACTGGTCAGAGCCACTAAAAGCTTTTTTTTGTCGAAATACAAATTATAAGTGGCGCGAACCGTTTCAATTATTTATAAAAGTAGTTTTTGTTCACTATTGTAGATCAGAAAAGAAACAAATGCAGTTTAGAAAGTACGGAAACAAGAAATGACCCGTCGACATACCCGCCGCCAAGCGGTGGAAAAGGCGGCGCATACTAGAAAGGAGTAGTGGGATCAGGCACCAACGAGCGGCGAGCGTATAAAGGTCCCGGATGTACGCGGCGGCGCTGCGGCCGTACGGACTGGAGGATCCGACCGGTTCCGAGCGTTCCTAAGGCCTTCGGCGAGCAGCTTTGGCTTGCGGTTTGGCCTTTTGGCGGTATGGCAGCGCGAAGTGACTCCCGTTCTGAACTGATCTTTACCCCTTGTTTGCTGGCGTTTGTGGTCAATGAAGTGTCGCGCCGAATGAGTGCTTAATCGCGCAGCAAATGCAATGCAGCCCTGGCTGCTCGCGTCATACAGCCTAGCCAGAACATGCTTTAGTGGCGCCCTCTCGAGCCGTCGACACGGAGTGCGGCAGCCGTGACCGCTTGCTGAGCTCAATACCCCTCGTCTAGTTCACGGCCACTGCAAGCAACCAAGGACGTCATGAAGGACGTTATTTTTTGCTTGTTTTTGTAATTTTAATTCGCCTATAACTTTTAAAATACAGCGAAATTCGAGAAAAGAAAAGTTTCATTAAGTTACTACGTTCCGTGCGCTCAGGTCGGTGCAAATTAAAAACCAGTGAAAAAGTCCTTGCAAGTCCCTTTTAAAGGTGCGCTAAAGACGTTTCTGAGATCGTCTGATATATGAGATAACTCAATTTACGGGATCTTAGCATCCCAGAAATCGAAAAAATTATGCTCATGCGACGTCTGTTTCCCTACAAAAATGTGATCCAAGTTCGTGCCACGCCCCTTTCTGAGCGGAAAAATCTGGAGCACAAAATTCAGCGGGAGGTGCCGGCGGCGTGACGACGGGCGCGAAAGACGACTGGTTGACGAGCGCCCGTCGTCACGCCGCCGGCACCTCCGCTGAACTCTGTGCTCGAGATTTTTCTGCTCAGAAAGGGGCGTGGCACGAACTTGGATCACATTTCTGTAGGGAAGCAGACGTCGCACAAGCATACCGTATTTTCCGGGCTATAGTCCGCACCCGCTGCATAGACCGCACGCCGTGCATGGTCCGCCCCTGGTGCTTAGTCGACACGAACATTTTTTCATACACGACACACCTTGACAAATGTCTGCTTTTTAGCTCACAAAGAAGCTTGTATTATACATAAATCATCAATAACATACTCTTTCATTCACAAAATTCGTCACGTCTGGTCATAATCAACGATCTTGAAAAACAAAATTCCTGTATAGTCCGCACGCGTGGAGAGTCCGCACAGGTTAAAATTTCCACTTTTATACATGTATATAGTCCGCAAACTATAGCCCAAAAAATACGGTAATTTTTTTTTTTTAATTTCTAGGATGCTTGGAGTTTGTAACATAATTTATCACCAAGAACAGACGATCTCAGAAACGTCTTTAGTGCACCTTTCATTTGTGTGTTGTTTGTAGTCCTTTTCATTCTCATTCCCCCGAGTCTTTTCTCGCGGTGTAAGTAGTTACTACTCACACCGCCTCTCGGTGACCCCGGTAGCGTCATTGACAGTGGCGAAAATATCACAAAGTTCAATCTTCGCCTCGATTCCGAGGCCAAGATTATGGCCTCAAGTTTCCCAAAGTTGGGAAACGTCACTTTGTCTTCATCGATAACTTGCACAAACGACGATCTTGCGACGAGAAAGTTCAGAGTCTTCACAGCCCGCCTAGAGATAATCTAGACAGTATTGGAGTCCGATTGACTCTAACACCGCGTAGGGATGAAGGGACACGCGGGCTTGACGTCATCAGAGCAGCTGATCCATCGGCTGGCCTCCCACGGTGCTGCTCGCTCGCGCTCCGATGAAGCTCGCTACGACGTGTATTTCACAACATCTCTAAAGATTGAGCACTGAGAGAGTTTGGATGATTAACATCTCGTCCCGCGTGATGCCATCGTAGCGAGAGTCTAGTCAGCACGTTCCACGAACTTCGGCCCCAACTTTGTGTTTGACGAGCTTAGCGACCCTGAAGAAGATTCAGAGGTCACGAGGACCGCTTGTACATAAGGGTAAAAGTGGTGCGATTCACTCGCCATTTAGAAGGATGGGAGACTACATATGTCCGGTGTGGGGCGGAAGCAGCCAGAGATTAAAGGGCTCCTGCAACAACTTTTAGAGCGCAGCTCTTAGGCGCCCGTTTCCGGCTTGAGCGGCGTCGCCGTCGCCGTCGCCGTCGGCGTCGCCGTCGGCGTGACCGCGCGGTGCATCATGGGAAATATCCCATAATGCACCGCGCGGAAAGGAGGAGGAGAGGAGGAGGGGGAGGAGGAGGGGGAGAAGGAAGGAGGAGGGGGAGGGGGAAAGAGGAAGGAGGGGAGGTGGAGGAGGAGGAGGAGGAGGAGGGGAGGAAGGGGAGGAGGAAGGAGGAGGGAGGGAGAAGGAAGGGTAGGAGGAAGGAGGAGGAAGGAGGAAGAGGGGGAGGAAGGAGGGGGAGGGGGAGAAGGAAGGGGAGGAGGAAGGGGAGGACGAAGGGGAGGAGGGAGGATGAGGATGGGCGGAGGGGTATTTGGTAGGATGAGGAGTTGAGGAGGAGGGAAGAGGAGTTTACCATCCCCTCAGTACCCTTCCCTCCTCCTCCTCAAGAGCTGCGCTCTAGTTCGGCGTTACAGGGAGTTGTAAACGGCTTCAATTTTTTGACTAGTTTTTAATTTGCACCGAACCTAAGCGCACTGAACGTAGTAACTTAATGAAACTTTTCTTTTTCGCAAAATTCGCTTTATTTTAAAAGTTATAGGCAAATTAGAATTACAAAAACGAGCAAGAATAACCGCCTCTCATGACGTCGTAGGTCCCGGCTTGAGTGGCCCGTGAACTAGAGGAGGCTAGTGAGCTTATAGAGCGCTCACGGCTGCCGCACTCCACGTGCCGACGGCTCGAGAGGGCGCCACTAAACCGTGTGTTGGATAGGCTGTATGAAGCGGGCGGCCAGGGCGGCTCGCATTGCATTTGCTGCGCGATTAAACACTATATTCGGCATGACACTTCATCGGCCACAAACGACAGCAAACACGGGGTAAAGATCAGTACAGAACGGGAGCCACTTCGCGCTGCCATACCGCCAACTGGCCTTTCTACGCTCCGGGACCTTTCTACGCTCGCCGTTCGTCGGCGCGTTATCCCACTAGCCCTTTCTAATATGCGCCGATTTTTCCGCCGCTTGGAGGCAGGTATGTCGACGGGTCATTTCTTGTTTCCGTACTTTATAAGCTGCATTTGTTTCTTTTCTGACCTAAAATACTGAACAAAAGCTACTTTCATACATAATTGAAACGGTTCGCGACACTTTTATTTTCTATCTCGACTTAAAATAAAGCTTTTAGCGGCTCTGACCAGTAGTAAGGCCAGGACCTAAGACGTCACATTTTGCGCGCTTTCGGTACCGCGGGTCGCCCTCGTCGGTGGAGGAGGTTTCCGCGTTGTCCGGTTAAAATATGACGCACTGATATTTAGTTACTCTCTCCGTGCCCGCTGGCTTGCCCGAACCCCAAGAGACGTGGAAACCGCAAAAAAGGTAGACGCCTAAATATGATTGCAGGGCCCCTTTAAGACAGCGTAAAACGTGAGCCATTGTTTTTTTAGAGCATGATGCCTTTAAGGTAGCAGATCCCCGCGCTGCTTGAATAGAGAGTACACACCGAAGCGTCTGTTCATACAAAAAGCTCGGCCATCATCCTAAACAGTCTTTTGTGATCACGTTTTTGTTAATTATTTTTTATCTTGACCTTGATTTTTTTTTTATCATGAACGATTTGCAGTAGGAACGACTTGCATTAGGACGCTTTCCTGGGGAACAGAGGTGTCTATATGAGCGAGGAATTACTGTAAATTATTTATAGTTAAGCCAGAGTTTTACCCCTTAGATTTACTGTTTTCCTTTTGGCTAATGTAGCGACTTTTGTTAGCAGCTACGCGTCAAAACCTAGCCTGGCCAACGTAGATGAAAAATGCTTTGTTTCGGCGCAAGTCTGGGAACCATGGGCACGCTTCAGTGGGGCTTGACTATCAGTTGATCTGCACACCAGCAGCAAGGTGACGCCGACCAGAGACCGTGCTTGCAAACGTCTACAATATATTGTCGCGATGGCATGGCCGAGAGGGAACGCCTCTCTGTGCATCTATACTCCGTTTCATACATAGCGTGCAACGCTGGGAAAGGTACTGAAGTAGTGCGCGTGAAAAAACACAAAAAAATGTGTTATTCCGCGCGTTTCGTGGACGAGCGGTACAAGGCGCTGCTCTGGCGATACCGACGTCTCGGTGGCGGTGGTTCGAATCCACTTAGGGCGCGAACGTTTTTTTTTTTTTTTCTACGTATTTTTTGTGCAAGGTTGTGCGCATTGCGGAAGTGCATATTTCAATTCCTCTTTTCTTGTTGTTTTTTATTTATAAGGGAATAGACTAGGGGCTGGTGTTCCGCTTGAACCCCGCGCCGGCCTCGTCAAAACGGAAAAACGATCGAGATCCAGGCCGTCTTTACTTAAAGCCGTTTATTTACATGGTAGCGTGAAAATCAGAGAGTACCTTGAGAGTGCGGTGGACGGTCCTTTATATAACGAATACTGGGATTAGGGGACCGCACTGCCGTTGGTCAGACGGCTTGGCATTCCCTCGCGTGATGTGACTTCATGGAAGTTTCCTTCGGAGTCGGAATACTCGCCGGTGTATGGACGTTATCCAGACGGCAGTATCTCGCTGCTCTGGTGCCGGCGCCCCCATGAACCGGGAGTGATTCACAATAGACGCGTACACAACACACGGCACTCGAGATCAGGATCGAGTGTTGTTTTCTTTTCGAGGAAAGCAGGGGCCTCGGAATGCAGACACGGGCATGTGCGTCGTCCACTTAGCCGACCAAGGTTAAGGTGCCTCAGGCAGACGGAGCCGACCAAGGTTACGGTCCCGCAGGCAGAAGAACCCAGACGCGCAGACGCGTCGAAATGCAGCCACAGTCATCGTCCAGACGGTGCCGTAGACACGATTCATCACCGACACGGTTCCTTCTTGAGGCTTGTTTCACTTTGAAGCCATAAGGCCGATTTTAACACCAGACATAACAGAAGGCAGTTCACAACACGGTCCGCGTGCTCGAAACTGTCACGTTGCGAGGTCTTCAATCGGGGACGCCACCTTGCCAGACACTCCGGCGTCGTTAGTAGGGAGTTTTAGAATAACGTACGCAATTTTAGCGCACGCTAGCGCTAAATTTAGCGCTTATATTAGCGCACGCGACGCAAGAGAGTTTTAGAATAGCGTTTCTCCGTCGCGACGCAAAATCCCAAGCATCTCGCGCTTGCGACGCCACCAAGATACAGTCACAATTTTTATTTCACGCACGAAATGCTGTAACTTTAGGGGAAAAAAAGTTTTTGGTCCAGAGTAGCATTTTAGATTTGTTTAAACATGAGAATGCGACGCGAGCGGTTGACCGGTCGTGTCCGCTTGCGTCGCCTCGGCAAGAGAGGTCTCATGTACTGACCTTCCCACATCGTACCTTCGCCGAGAAATGTTCGCGCGTCGAAAGCATCAAGGTGCCGGTGATCGTTGCCAAACCGAGTACAATGTCATTCATCGCAGTCGCGAGGATGCCGCCGACGTCGCACTCACGACGCCGCCGAAGCAGCCGCCGACGTAATCCTGGGAGCCGCCATTTTTCTAACTCTGCTCGTCTTGGCTTTAGCCAACTTCTCATCACGAATCCTCCTTGGAGAAGCGCAAAGACTCTTTGCGTACGCACGCTATTTCCGAGAAATAGCGCACGCTCAAATTGCGCACGCAAAGCGCAAAACCTGGTTTGCGTTCGGAGCATGCGCAGTGGCGACGACGCTATTCTTTGCGCACGCAAAGCTTTAGCGTGCGCTATTCTAAAACTCCCTAGTGACCGTCTTCAGGACTTCACGGACCGACGTCTCCGCGAAACGTGTTCTTGAACTCGCGTACACGTTGGCGATCACCTGCTTGCACTTTTTCGAGATCTTCGCACAACGAATCTTCGAAAATATCCGAGCAGGAGAGGTAAGCCTTCTGCTACTCCTGCGTCAGACGCCATCTTCTCAAACCCGGGAAGGGGCAGGGGAAGCCGCAAAACACGAAAACCCGAAGCGGCTGCCGCACGGACGAAAACGGAAAACAATTTTGAGTAGTTTACATTATCTTTTCCTTTTTATTGAAAAACAATCGGTGTTCCGTCGAAATCATAACGCCACTATCAGTTACTAGCTCCGAAGATGCACATTTTCCGACTTTTTTGTTTTGATTGCAGGGGCAGCACTATTTTATGGGGCGAACGTAGCCGGTCGGCAGTGCAAACCGGTGCGCTAGCTTTGACTGCGTTGCACGCTATGTATGAAACGGAGTATAGAAGATTTGTGTTTACTCTTACCCCGAGTGTAAGAGAAAAGGATACCAACATAACCTTGCCGAGTCAGTCTCCCAAGTATTTGACGCTCGAACATTTTAGACCGAAGTTCAAGATACCGAGTGTGTTAGATAAGCAGCCCCGCGCGGCCTTGCCGATTCATTCTTGCAGTTAATACCCCAATACACTCTCGCACCCTCGCGCTAGCCAGCTGTCACGTCACGGCTCGACGCTCGCTACTGCTGCCGCCCTGTTCGCTCGTTCTCTCCTTTGTTTCTGGCGAAAGTTCGCCGAATAAACCTTTATTTTCAATTTTACTCTCGTAAGTTATTTTTCATCCGGGGAAATATAGTGCCTCGAAGGCGTCTCCGACCGGTGTTTTTACCGCGTCCAAAAAGAGGTCCCTCGATTTCCGCCCGATGACGTCATAAAAGTGTCACGCTGTCGCCGGCCGCGATCCTGGCGGCGTCACAGCAGCGGTACTTGATCTGGCAGACGCCTGTTCTGCTGCAGGTTGTTCTCCGGCTTAACAGTTCGCGGCAGCTTCGGCAGCCAGGAGTCGGGACGCCACGACGACAGCGACACTCGCGCTCGCTTATGCTTTTTCGCCAGCATACGACCAACCGCCAGGATCGCGACATCCGACAGCGTAACACTGCGAAGTCTATGACGTCATTTGCTGCCCCTTCGTAACTACCTCGGAGAAGACCAGTCGGAGACGGGTTCTAGGCAGCGTACTTCTGCTGTGGCTGAAACTTTTAGGCTGCTGGGAACCTGCCAAGGTGTTCCAACTGTTTTTTTCCCCCACCCCCGCCATTGTGTCAATGACAAAATTTCAGACATTTGACAAGATTTCGATTTTAGAAAAAAATAAAAATGAGGCGTACTAAATCAACCGCCGGGGGAACCCAATCGCGAAACTGTAAGATGTTAGGATTTGTAAACAGAAGGTTGGGGCGCCAACGAGCTAGTGGTAATTGAACATAGTAAAATGATGAAAGACGTTTACAATTCCCCGTAATGCCGAATTAGAGCGCAGCTCCTGAGGAGGGGAGGGAAGGATATGCACCTTCCTCCTCCTCCTCCTCTCCTTCTCCTCCTCCTCTCCTCTCCTTCCCTCGTCCCCCGTGATCGTCATCTCATGACCTTCGTGACGTCACTCATGACCCTTGTGATGTCACACGTGACGTCACGTGTGACGTCATTATGGGAAACGTCCCATAATGCAACGCGCGGTTACGCCAACGGCGACGGCGACGGTAAGAGCTGAGCTCTAAAACGGGATACGGCCCACTCGTCACATGTCGATTCGTCATAGCGCAACTTGTAACAGGCCCGTTAGTCACAGCAGAACATTCGTCATAGGATAATTGGTCACTTGGCAATTAGTCACATAATGCCCCCATTAAGATTGTCCTTTTGTTTTTTATTCTGGTTTTCCTGGAAAGTTTGGAAAATGAGTGAGCCTAAACAAATTGATCGAAGATCAGGGAAGTTGATCACGGGCGATGCGCAGTGTTGCAGGCGTTACCGAAAAAAGTATCGAAATACGTAACGTATTTCGTTACTTTTTTTAAAGGCCGTTACTTGCGAATAAAAATACGCGTTACCGTCTTACGTTAGCGATAAAAAGTAACGTACGTTACTTTTGCGTTGCCTTTTTATTTATGAATTAATTCGTTTTACTGTTTTGAGGTTACAGGTATGCATAATCGCCATATTTCAAGGAATGTTATGCTAACGAAGAAACTGAACATAACTACTTTATCTTACTTATAGTTCCACCTAACTACTCAAGAACCAGAACGCAAAGAAAAACGCAAGAAAAAAAATTCACATGGCTCAACGCCGAACACGGAAAAAATAGGAGTAATTTTTTTAGGTCTTGTGAAGGAAAACGTAGCGAGGAACGTAACTACGTTACACGTTACTCGAAACAAGTAACGTAATTACGTTACCCGTTACTGTTTTGAAAAAGTAACGAGTACTACGTTACACGTTACCGGAAAAAGTAACGCGGTACCGGTAACGCCGTTACTTGTAACGCGTTACCCTCTCACTCTGGCGGGGCGTCTGCGTCAATTGTATTTTTTAAAGTTCCGAACGGGAAGCAAAAGCAAGGTCGAATGAAAGCAACATTTTAAAGATCCGGGTGATAGTGAACAAAGCATCCAGAATCAAAGGCCGATTCAGTGAACGTAGAATCCCTTTGCAGGCCGCGAGTGTATCCCGAAAAGGGCTTGTCCCCTCTGTGCTGTCAGATCCTGGTCAACAAATTTGTCAAGTGTCGTGGTTACTTTTTTAAATAAATTGAATGCCAGATGTTCCCAAATTATAAAATGCAGTTCTTTCTGGCTTCCCTTCTGACTCTCGATTTATAAATGGAGGTCTAAAAAAAAACGCAATGCTGCTTTATAAAAAAAAAAAAAAAAAACATAGTTGTACTTTTAAATTAAGATTAACGAAGCGACGTTGTATTGGGCCTACCGGGGAAGAGGAACCCGTAAAACTAAAAAATGTCACCGATCGCGCCAAGACTCGTGTAATTTCTTATTCCAGCGAGCGAGCACACACTCCGTGTTGTCCGCCGAGCGCTCCGTGTTGTCTATTCTCCTCTGCCCTTAGCGCCATCATGTCGTCAAATTCCCAGTACCAACTAGCCCAACAATCTGCATTGAGCACATTCATGCCGCTAACCCCACCGGGATAAAGGCACTGAGGGTTCGTCATCGGATGAAGAAAAAAGCAGGTACATACATTTGTTTTGTTCTTATGATCCCAACAACAAGTGGAGGAAGCCGGAATCATCTGGAAACTTTGACGACGGCAGCTCGGAACGTTGCTTTTTAGCATGTTTCTACTGCGCCTCATTTAATCTTTTGTTTTTAAATATTACTATCACTCATTTAGTTGTTGCCTCTTTCCGGTACAAAGAGTGGAAGTGAAGCATAATGTTTGTAACGTACGGATTTTTACTGCATCCAACAACAACCAAAATTAGTAAATCATTTTTTAGGCATATCAGTGCCCTTGTTGCGCCGATCCCAGTATCCAGTTCACTCAGTGACGAATTCTCCCATGATGAATGTTCCGCTTTGACGAATGGACCTGTTACCAGTTTGCCTATGACGAGTCCGCACGAGCCGAACGGCTCTACACCCTTTAAAACCTTTAAAAACACCCCGAGACTGGATAAAGAAAAGGACGGTAAAACGCAGGTCTCAAACACGAATAAATTTGTTTGACAACAGCAAGAACCCATACAAACAAGAAAGAAACAAAAAAAACGAAGAAACGAAAAAAAAACACTTTTTTACATAAACGCAAAAAAACCACAACAGTGACCACTGAGAGGAAACACGGAATGAATCACCTCTTGCAGACGTCTTTCTTTGTAAAAGCGCAAAAAAAAAAAAGAAGAAAAAAAAAGATCGATACAAAAATTTAACGCTACAAGATAGGGGTCGGGTGACTCTCGTTAAACAAAAGAAGGCCCGAACTTTATTGGTAGACCCCAAATGAGGGGACGAACTGACTTTGAACAGGCAAAAATCAAAGCACGGTATACGACAAAGGGTGAAGCTTGAGGTACAAGGATATCAAACTTGGAGGAATCTTCTAAGTTCTGCACCAAAGGTTAGGGAAGGTTTGTTTGCTGTATTTCCAAGAGTCATAATAGTTATAGACTCTTTTATTAGGCTTTTATGTTCGTTTCTCTCCGTCAGTACCACCGACGATAACAGCCAAGAAGGCGCACAATTCTCACATTCCGTTGCAAACTTTGACACTTCCGAGTACGGATCCTAGTTCATTATACAACTTGTGTGCTAAGGGAGGCGATCGTTAAGACATCGCTTTGTTTGTCCTTTGTAACATAAGCCACACTCAAACGGAATCTTGCAGATTATACCCGACACGCTGCTAAACATGACATAAACCAACGAGACTGCAGGCAAAAAACGGCACGAACACAAAAATGTCTCGATTTGAATACTAAAAGGTCTTGATTTCTAGATCTTTTAGTGTCTGTACTCTCGGGGTCTATGTCATGTTCGATCTAAACCAGCTTGTCTGCGCCCTTACACTCACTTCACGCAAATAACTTCCTTTTTTCTGTATTTTTTGTACAATCAGTCGCGGTAGACACAAACGGGGTCGTTCGACTCAACTTAAGAACATTTCTGAATAGTGTGCTCCTACCATACTAGTTAAGGCTTATTCGTGACACGACGATCTTTTCAAAGCGCCATAGTTTAGCGAAACCGAGATTTCGCGAAATCAGCCTGTTCACACGTGGAGTTTAACGCGCGAAACCCGTGACGTATTAACTCACGAGAAGTTTGCCAAACCTTGTCATCTGCACCGGGAATATCAGGCGTTTCGCATCGGAATGATATGAATTACGCACAGTGTGAAGAGACGGTCTGTTTTATTAATACAACTCAATAAACTTCGCCAGATTCGTCAGACTGGGTTTACTAGTCCTGCCAAACCCGGGAAAGACCGCAAACGTCAAAGAACATGCGGATGATCTCGAAGCATTTCGGACATTTTTGCGACGCTAAAATAAAGTTATCCCCAGCCATCATGTTTATATGCGGTGCTTGCACTCGTCGCGACTGTTGATGAATCTGCACCGCGCCACCAACCCGTACTGTTAAAGCACCATTAACACACACCCATGCAACCGAGTAGGACCAAGTCTCATCGCCCGAACGCCCGTACGCACCGCTTCTCCGCTTGTCGCTCGCCATGTTTGTTTTCTTTTTCAGCTTTGGCTGGGATACGGAATCGGCCAACAATCAGACTCCTCAAAAAGCTCGCTCCGCTTTGAAGGTCAGACGTCATAGTGAAGTCGAGCGGCCATTGGCAGCGTCCGCGTTTCCCCTTCAGGTGATTGGCAGGCCTCGGTGAGGTTTCAGCAAAAAATTGCTCCAAAAGCGAGTAACACGCGCCACTTTTTTGGAGGTGCGCCACTTTTTCGTTTGCGTTCAGACGGGAAATCTGTTTCCCGAAACTTGGTTTCGAGACACAAGATTCGGCAACAAGATGCATCGTGTGAATAGGCCTTTAGCAACTCACTTAAGATTATGTAAGTTTCGATGGTACAAGGGAGTACAGCTCGCTTTGTAGATATCACAAGGTCCTCGCGCCTTTTCTTAAATGAAGCGAAGAAGAATACCTGCCTGAACACGTAATCTTTATAAGGTAGCCAGCCGCTCCAATCCGGTCAAAGAGGCGTTGAAGAGTTTGAATGGTAGCTATTAACCCTTTGCCTACCGCAAAAAGTAAAAAAAAAAAGAACGATTTGAAAACACCGAATTTTTTATGTGCCCTATAAATTTAGTATGCAATACAAAGGCCAAAAACAAATGCCAAAATATTTATTATATGAGAAATATTTCAACACACTGCAAAAGAAAAAGGGACTAAAGTTCCGCTTCACTGCATTACCGCAGACAGTCCACGTCACCTTGCACATGGACGTTCAGGCCGGGCGTAGCAGTACATGCAGACAATGCATCACATTGCACGCAAAGTGAACGCAAAACGTGGAGGGCGCTGGGGGGGGGGGGATTTTTTACACTGATTCTAGTCCATGCTGACACGATGTCCTCATCGAAATCGGAGTCGTCTGAGCTCAAATCCAATAACTCAGTTGCACTGCTCTCGCTGTTCGATGAAAGATTCATTTCCTCGTCTTCTGAATCTGAAGAGGCGTCACAATATCTTCGTTTTCGCCCCAATTTTGAGGCAAGATCGTCACTATGAACGCAGCGACCAGATGTTGACGTCGCCATTTTTAAATCCCTGTTTCCTGCGTTGGAACAATTTTCTGCCAAATTCAGAAATTTACCAGGTTTTTATTTTTCGCGAAGTGCCATCTATCCACGGCAAAGCTCACTAGAAACAAATGGATTCGCCCAGTTCGTCCATGGTAGCGTATTGGAGCCCGAATCAACGTGGACGAGCCCAGCTCGTCTTCGAAGGGAGCGGTACAAACAGTGTGGACGAACTCGGGTCCTCCATGGTAGGGAAAGGGTTAAACGGCCACAGCAGTTTTGACGTTTTTACGTATTGACAGCACAAACTGGAAGGGTTCTTCAGATGGAGATCCAAAACTTGTAGGCAGCCACTCGGACTGCTCGGTCTCTCAATATAGAGAGACCGAGCAGTGGCTTCAACCCTGAAGCGCAGTAGTTCCAAGATGGCGGAATAGACGGGGATACATTCTCCAGGATTTCCCGTGCGCCTGCTCGCTGACGCTAATCGGTGCGCTAAAAATGATTGATCTGTCTTCAAATGCGAACCAGTTAGGCAAGGATCATATTACAGGTGACGGAGATGTTGATGCACGTTAGGAAAACGAGCATGCTGTTATTTAAATGTTGCGGAAACCTCAGCTTGCGAAGCTTTGTGATGGGCGAGCCCGGTTTAGGCACCGGCCACGTCACTATTTGTGGCTGAATATTTTTGAGGGTGATAAAAGTATTGTGTTTGCGCTTTGCCTGGCCATTAGTGCTATAAAAGTGAGCCGAGCACGGTTACCGTTCGGAAGTGCAGCGTTCACAGTATTGATGTCTTCGTGTGACAGGCCGGCAACTCGCTGCTCACCGTCTCGGTTTTAGTGTATTGCAGCACGTGATCAAACTGCTCTATGGTTATTGATAGGAAGTTTGTTACCGCAGGCGGCCGTGCTGTGTAGCATTACAACCGGAAGCTCGCGCTGCGCCTTTGAAGCGCAATTTTCAGCGCGCGCCAGGAGCATTGCCGTGCTCACGGTAGCTAACGGTAGCTTGCGGTAACGCTATGCTAAAGCTGCCTTTTAACATAATCTGCATGTTTAGGGTTTTCATTTATTGCTCTATCAAAAAGAAGTATTTCAATACACCGTCCATTTTTTGTACCGTGTTATTTGCAACGTTGCGGCCCCTCTTGCCAAAACTGCCCGTTCTAAGCTCTCGTCACGAACGGCTGGCTGAACACGGAGGCGCCTAAAACGCTTCGAGCATTTCTTTATTTGCTTTGTAATTACCCGAAAGCAAGTACGCGTATTCTGTTTCTTGAAAGTGCTTGAAATAAATGGTCATGTTCCTTGTAACGGCCTTAAAAAGCGAACCCATTCCCGATGTGTATTGCCCGAAATACCATTGCGCGACCAGTTTTCTCCTACTTAGGGCACAAAATAGACTCTTCGTAGACCGTATGCTAGAGCTCTACATTACTAGCGGGAACGTTTGCCGTAACGCTGAGCACAGATTGGCTGGCGGCCATGCACAAGACCAGAAATCCGCACCGTATATATGCTATATCCGAAAAGTCCCTAATGAAATTAGACATCCCAGTCCTTTGTGAAAGGCTGTTGCAATGCGGAGCACAATAATCCTTATTTTAACGCGCTCACTTTTTTCGTTAAAACAGCTTCACGCATCAAGGCCGACAGACCCTGCCACCGTTTCCGCGCCGCCGCCGCCGCTGCCGTCCCCGCTTCTCTAGTTCTCCGTTAGTCCGCGAGAGGGCGAACAGCGGGCTGGAGTTGCGAATATAGCCTAGTCAAGTGATTCTGCTACCATAAAATTAGTACCGCAAGCCAGGAGGTCATCTACATTGCGCCTTATTAGGACCGATCGTTAGGGGAGCAGTTACGAACGAGGGCATGCATCTGAACTTCTGAAGAACCTGATCTCCGACAGAACTCGGGCCACTCCCGAACCGATGCAAACTCCTTGTCCCTGAATGACATCCCGCTCCCCGTTACGAACGACGGTTGCCTGCAAATACAACCCTAAAATCATAAGAAAATCAGTGACGGCGATTCCAGTCTGCGACTGAGAGCGAACAAGATTGTCCTCCAAAGCATATCTATCGCGAGCGATTGAAATCTTAGGTTCTAATGAGTAGCAAAGGCTTTTGGTGTCCATCGATAATACGGTGCATCGCTTACCATGGAATCGCTGTAATTCTCTAACTAAGACATCTGAATAACGCAAGAAATAAGTGACTGCCAACTTCCACAACTGTAGAAGCATTCTGAAGGAAAGATGAAACCTGCTTCTGCCACGTACCGTTCTCATTCACTAGGACTCTTCTGTTCAGCTTTACGGTCTTTTTAAAAAAAAACTGAATCTCAAAAGTGTCCCTTGAGATAATGTTCAACCTGGAGACCAGCAACGCAAATGAACTTTCTTTGAGCATGCCGACGACAATTCCTTCTGGATCTGTTTTATGTTACCGTCAAATTGCATGAACAGACCATCAAAGGCTGTCAGACTTTTCACAAAACTTATCCATGGGTAGCACGCCGAAATATCCAGAGATGTCAGTTTCAAGAGGTATCGCGTTTTTTTTTTCTTTTCATTCCCCCTTCATCGAAGCAATTTTTCCTAAGTTTCTACTGTCTGTCCTAAAGAGGAATCTACCAAAAATGCCAATTTAAAAAAAAAAAAAATCGCGGTTTTTTTTAATTGTTTTTTTTTCGGAGCAATTTTTCCTAAGTTTCTATCGTCTCTCCTAAAAGAGGAATCTACCAAAAATATTATTTTCAACGAGCATAAATGAAAGGCCGTCTTCTCAGCAGGACTCGGTATAGCATTTGATTGACAGCGTCGACTGTTTGTTGAATTAACATTGGTGTTTTTTTTTCAATTTTTATAAATGGCGGTTGATAGAACTTTTGAATCTGGACACTATGCCGAGCCGGAAAGCTGCGCGCCGAAAAACTGAGGGAGAGAAGGAGACGAGAGCGCGCAGAGACGTCGCAACGCCGAGCTCTGATTGGAGGGACTAATGGGTACAGCTAAAGCTAGCTGCCTTTGTCTCCACTGCACTCGTCCAACGCGCTCGAATGCGTTCGAGGAGTGCAGGGGAGACGAAGCCGCTTTGGGTCTACCCGCTAAAGCACGGTCCCAACCGACGCGCATTCCGGATTTGTGCACAGGAACACGTGTGGATGCCCGCTTCCGGTTCTGACGTCACCGCTCTGTTTTTACGTGTTCCCGCACCAGTATTTGGATTTCAAATACTTCAACTTTTTACGTGTGCGCATATTGTGACGTAGGCGCCCGTATGGAGGGTGTGGCCAATCACGGAGCACGCTTCCTTCGCGCCTGTGTTCACGTGCTCTTTGCATGCTTGACGAACGAACGCTGGTGCCGGAGCCAGCAACGCCGGTCGGCCGTTGGCCGGCAGTGTTGCGGGATGAGCACCCTCCTTCCATTCCGATTCAATTCCGGGGAATTGGAGTTTCGGAGAATTCTGATCTTTTCAACTCCTCGCAATGGAGACACGGGGCCTATTGCCACTCCTGGAATGGCTGAACTCCACCATTCCATTCCTCTAATTTCTAAAAGTAAAAAAAAATGGTCATCGATAGCCGCATTGTGTTTCTGAAAAAAGGCGGCATGAAGCTCCAGACGTTGTCAAACGTGGAGACAACCGAAAAAAGTAAGCAAAAGCTTCCTCAAAGCTCTCATTTCACTAAGCCGAAGGGTGATCGCACAAAGCACTTCGAGGCACCTGGTGTCACCAGAGACATCAACTGCACGATCAAGGATAAGAAGCTCGCGAGTCGCAACAGACGCCAAAAATTAAAATCACCCGTTTTCTTCCCACATGGATCGTATATATACTTTCCACAGTCACATGGTTAGCCTGTTGTTTGTTTGATCTGGCCTTGAAAATGTCTGGTCGTGCGTGGCGCAAGAAGAACCTATCTCTGCTTCGAGTACTTGCACAACAGCACCGCTACTGCGCTGCTAGAAGCGACGCCGCGTATACCTGCCCCGAATCTCTACGCACTGCGGGAACAAACGCGTCAACAGCCGTCAACGTTATGTTTTTTTGTTTGTTTTTTTCTAATGTTAATGTTCGTTTTTCTTTTCCTTGAGGAATATTGCTCAGCAACAACAAAGATAATAACACACACACACACACACACACACACACACACACACACACACACACACACACACACACACACACACACACACACACACACACACACACACACACACACACACACACACACACACACACGCGCGCGCGCGCGCACACACACACACACACACACAGAATATCTCTTTAGCCTCTCGGCATAGTCAGATATACTTCGTTTCACCTTATGACATGCCGCGATGGGCGTTACAAACTACAGGAGCCAATCCATAGTTCGAAGCTTATCTCGTGACTTCCCGCTCCCCGCGTCGCTCCGCCCAATCGGAAAGACACGTGACACCCTCCGAGCTATGAATTGACTCCGGTGGCCCGTAGCGTTCTTGCGGTACACCGTAAGTGTAAAAACTATGGAAATGTACACCTCCACGCCGACTCGCCGACGCCAATTCGTGCTGCACTAACATGTAATATACTTGTTTCTGTCTCCATGTCGTCGCTGCCGTTTGTTTAGTCAGAATTGAGCCGTGAAGGCCATCGTCGCGAATATTTATTTGACTTCGTGCCAGCATTCACAAGAAGGCGCGGCTCACATTTCATTGCTCCGAACCGTTTGCAATGAACCTGTAACCGCCACATGTGATTTTAGTTCTGTTCCGGTTCGGGTTCAATATCGAATGATTCATTTCGGTTACAGTTTTGTTCCGGTTCAGAAAAATATAATGGTTTTGCTCCGGTTTTGGGTTCGGGTTTGGTTCGACACACTGGTAAAAGGTATACATGCTATAATCGCACATGATTACAACACCCACTTTGTCTCGTCTCGCGGCGCCGGAAACGACACCTTGTCTGTCTATAACTATTCAATTTTGGTTGCTTCATTGAGGGCGTGCCTGTTTCATCCTCGAAGGAGCATAAGTCAGTGAGACTATCATGCCGTCAGTCACCTCCAGGACAATGATGCTGCTTCAAGAACCACTTACCGTGCGCTAGCGAATTGCACCATCAGTCCATAGGCCCCAGATGAAAATTGACACAGCCATAAGAACCGACCCCATTTCATTCCCACTCCATTCCGGGCAAAAACACATCTAATTCCATTCCCATTCCACTCGTCCCAGGACTGCCGCCATTCCGTTCCCATTCCATTCCGGGGTCGCGAAAGTGTGGAATGATTCGGGAATCATTCCAACCCCAGAGTGGCAACTCGGCAACACTGGCACTGGCCGGTGTCGCCGAGCACGGGGTTGACCGAGTGAGCTGCTGGCGGCTTCTCTCAGGGATTTTTCTACGCCGGGACACGTCTCTACCAAACGCAAATTTATGTCGGTGTTCGTTTTTGTGCGCGGTGGTTCAGGTGTGATGAGGTGAGAATTCGCCGGTTCTGCTCGACGACTGTTCAACGTTCCAGCGCTTGGTCGAGGCGAGCGTGTAGAGGAGGTGCCCCACGATACCGAAGGAAGGTTTGTAGGTGCCGTTTATTTGTTTGTCAAGTTGCGTCGCAAACTCGTGGTGGTGGGAGCTTCTCTCGCGATGGTTTCCGTGGGGCGGCGTGAAAATGCTGTGCTCACCACATGCTCAAGTGACACCACCACTAGGCAGCCTCACCGGACTCCGTCTATACTCCTGTGCTGGCGTTATGAAATGAAGGATACCTCTGAAACGTCGCCTTCAGATAAGTATATTTATTCGTCCGTTAAGTGGGTTGCCCAAGCTAAGCCTCGTATAGTTTTCTATCAGTCGCGTGGTAAATCAGGTAAGCAATGATTGCCTCGTTCTACCATTGTCACACATTGAGATTTCGTGGGACAAAATTACAATCGGGCCCTGCCATCACCCTTTCAGTTTCCACGAAACGAAGTCGAAACTTTTTCGTCCCTCTTCTCGGTCCTTCGCAATGTATAGTGAAGGTACTTTTGCCGTCTGGCGGCGATGTCGTTCCGCTCGATTGGCACCGAGCCTCGATCGCGCCTGGAACCGATCGACGTCGCCGATGTCGCCACGTCACGGAGCAGACGACGCGCTATTTTCTCGAGAGCGGAGGCACTTGTAGCAGCCCCATTACACACGTAGCCGCGAAGTACCCCCGCCGCGCAACGTATCCCCTCCGTCCTTCGCCAGTATTCTGAATACGCTCATGCTTTCCGGATGGCAGTCCAAACTAAAACGTAAAATTCCTGTCCGTATTCGTGCGCCGGAACACGTATTTTGTTACTTGTTCCCGTACTCGAACCCAGAATACGTGTCGGTGTGGATCGCGCTAAGTGTTCCGACGACCCCACACGCGCTTGTCTCCTCCTCTCCCTCACTCTCTCGGCGCAGCCAGTGCGCTTGTTGATGATTTCGATATTAGGCTAACTTTCCCACGGTCTCCCCGGGATCAAGGACACTGAATTCGCCAACGAAAATGATCCCTGGAGTGGAAAAAGGGGGACGAAGGACAATCACAAACCTCAAAACAACAACTAGGTGACTGGTGCGCTACCGAAAAAATCCGCCTGGCCCTGGTATCGAACCAGGGACCTCTTCATTTCCAGTGGAGCGCTCTACCAACTGAGCTGTGCAGGAGTTAGACGTCAGTAGAGCAAACGGGTTTCACCAACTGCCACCAGTCTAACACCAACAAGGGCGAACGGCATGCATATAAGGTTATGATGATAATGCAATTAATGCAAAAGTGCAAGTGAGCTGAAAGAGAATGGCAAAAATAATCCCCGGAGAAGGGGAACAAGGGGAGTTTTGTGTTTGTCCTTTGTCCTCCTTGTTCCCCTTCTACAGGGACTAGTTTCGTCATTCTTGTCCAGCTCGCTTGCACCTTTGCATGAATCGCATTATCATCACACTTAATTTGCGGTCCATTCGATGACCGTGGCGATGACTACAGTAAGCAAAGAGGGCGACGAATCCCGCGTACACTCGTATCCCTCTAGGTCTGTTCTGTTCTGTTCTACACATAGAGCGAGAAAACACAAACGCTTTCGAAGCTTCTGCGCGATAACATATAGAAGCGCAGAAGTCTTCGCAGTTCTTTGGCGTCCGCCGAACAACACATTGGTTCCTCAGCCCAAAAGCTGGAGTCAAGTTAATCCTTTCCAGACGAGTCCGTCAGCTGAGTCGAAATTCGACGTCGCCTATCTTATCGGACCGGCCACATTTTCTCCTCTTTCTAGCTTCAGAAAGCCTTTGCGCTGACCTCGTTGATATTTACATAAGCAACGGCCTTCCGATGTTTATGGACCCTGGGAGTGTGTGCGTGTCTGTGTGCACACACTCCCCCGACAAACATGCACCATGTGCCTTCCATCAGAACGGATCCGACCATCGCCGCCAGCGTGAAATTCACTCGGCGCCTCGGGCGAGGAGCAATGACTTCGGAATCGAGACAGTCTTCTCCACTTCCCGTCTGGGCCGTGAGGAGTCAAAGCGATAAAAAAAAAAGGAATTAGGGAGCTTTAGTCAGGCTAAGTTCCACGTCCCCAGTCTATGACCCAGAGGTCGCTGAATCACCTCCCCCACCGCGGACCTGTTTTCGAACTCTCCGTTCACTCCGAAGCTGACAGCGCGGTGTAAGCTACCCGCGCCTTGGTCCAGTCATACGTTCATCTTTCGTCACGTGATCACGCTCTCGCCCGTATCCTCTGCCGACAGGGGACGACGAAAGGGAGTCGGCTGATTGGTCCGGCAAGCGCGTAGCTCCCACTGCACTCTCAGCTTAGGCCTTGGAGTGTAGTCATGAAGTCATCCCTTTGACCCATTTTCATCCTGCTTAAAAAGTTTGAACGGGATTGCTTTTATTTTTTTTTACTAATTTGGTTGTTGCTTAGTCATAAATGGAGATGGTCACATGCCAAAAAAAAAAGCTTTTTGTGTACGTGTGTGTTTTTGTTTTCTTTTAGGCTTTGTTCGCATGTCCCATTGTGAGCTGCTGGACTTTAGGGCCGCTGGTAGTGAGTCAGAGAGTGGCAGACAGTTCTCCTCTCTCTCTCTCTCGACGGGTGAGAGGTTAGTGATTGTGAAGGAGGAAACTTTCTCGGCCGTTAGGTGGTAAGGTCGCTGCGAAACGAACACCATTGCCGAAACATTTGATCTCGAGTCGTGGTCCTCGTCGTCGCTTCCCCAGAGTGTTCTTCCGCCGAGCAACGTATTCGATCAGCGACCGAACGAGCCAGGAGCAACTGTTGGCCTCCGTCGAAACGAGTGAGTTGAGCAGCCGTCGTTGATTCCAAGTTGACCGGTATACTTAATGATTATTTAAGATTGCTGCGAGATTGGCAGATGGCGTCGAGGTTCCGATTTGACCGATTAATTTGTTGTTAAGAGGGTTTGCGCGGATAGGGGGTAGATTTGTAATCGAGTAGATTTCTCTCTGCCTCTTACGTTCCTAGATCCGTGATTAGCGTCAATCTTGCCCATGCCGTTTGAAACTTGCAAGGCGGCCGTTTTGTAAAGATTTAAGGGCGGGAGAGAAAGATGGAGATCTATGTTCGGTATCCTAGCGATTGTACAAATTCCAGCCCCACCGAGGTGCAGAGATACTGGTTCTAAGGTCACGCAATTTCTCATTTCGTGGATGGGTAAACAGCGAATGGTTGGTCTGTTTTTCCCTCCCGCGGTAATGGCCCTCCAGATACGGATGTTTTTTCGCGCATTTCGGATCGGAAATCGCACGACCCCACGCCGAACGCATGCCCATCATTTTCGAAAAAAATATTATAACTAGGAACTTGGGGATTGACTTTTGGTTCTGCATTCATTGTCGCTCTCACTCAAGAAAATCAGTACGAGTGCCAAAATAGGTTTGGTAATTTTGATTTTAATTGCGCGTACACCGTGGGGCCACGCCTTCTCTTAAATGCGATCTTAAAGTTCGAACGCGCTTTATTTCATCAAAACAAATTGAGTGCAGAATGATACTGTGACTCACTCGCGTTCTTCGTTAATTTCTTATTCCTACTGTTTGTAGCGTTCATTAATCCGTAGGAACGCATCTTGACAAAATCCTTAATTGGCAGCTAAATGTGCGTCGTATCTGTTAGGTTGGGCTCTATAGACACAGTCAACGTAGGAAGCGCAGGACACTGCGAGTCCTGAACAGATGCCGACATTAGAGTCACTTTAAGAAACGCAGGGCATGACCTTACAACGTTCACGCTCTTTGCTGCCTGATTGGTTCTTCGGCGGTGTTATCAGCGAATGCCGCAATCTGATTGGCTGCAGAGCGATAATGAGATCGGCCACGCCTTGCGTCACTCACGCTGTAGGCGACTACGATCCAACCGGCCGTGCTTGGATTCGCGGCTGTGCTGGATTCACTTTTAACGGGCGTACAGTACATTGCTCGGGGCGAGGAAATAAATGAGCCCTCGTATTATCCTCGTAAAAATAAAATGCCTCCGGTCAAGGTGCGTTTATTGAAGCCTGTCATAAACTGCGTCGCCTGTATTACCGTGGACGGACTCCCAGCGTCACATGCTCTCCGAGAGGAATCCATACCACTTTTTGATTCCTCTCAGAGATTGGTAGCTCTTCCAAATTGTGATCACGCCGCCACTTGGTCGTCTGCTATGGACGCGAAGCAGACGACGCCACGGCGGATAGGCATAGCCACAGCTGTGTCTACGATAGTGCGTTGTCGTTGCGTGACCTTGCACTTGCATGTGACTCTTTGAAGTAAGCTCCGCGGAAAGAGTCGGTCTCTGCGCCGGAACGTCCGAAGGGTGAAAGAAGGGTCTGGGCGCCGAGCCCCTTCGGAGGGCCCTTGTTTCCGGCGTCGCGGGACAGGAAGGGTAGCCGCCGACTCCCTCGTCTTTGACCGGTCCCTGTGCGCACCGACGTCTGTGTGTGTGTGTGTGGTTGGGGGGGGGGGTATTGCAGACGCCCTTCGGGAAAACACGGCGCCGCCAGTTTGAGTTTCCGCTTAGGGAAGAACAACCCATCCGCTCGCTGAAGGACGACCCGTCGGTAAGCCGACCGGCGATAATGCCCCGTCGGACAATCGAGTGGGCGTTCCATGGCCGAACTATGTTTTGGTCTTTCACCGGATTGCGAGATCCACCCTGTTTTTCGGCATGTCAATCGTTGCGGTTTCATCCATAGGGAAGTCGGCCGTTTCCGCCGTCCCGACACCGATACCGCATGTACTGCCGGCGTCTTTCCGCGTGCACCCGACACTTGTAGGGGTGCTGTTTGCGGAACTAGGAAAGGGGAGGGGGGGGGCTACTAATTAAAAGTACCTAATATGGCGTCCGTGAGCAGAGCCGACTGCATAAGATACTGAGAAGCAGGCGCCTCCGCCGATCGTACTCGGCTCGAATACGACATCGCTGAGGCGTGTGTGCGTATGTTAGAGCATCCCCATGCATAACTACAACACGAGGTTTCCTTCTGAAATGCAGAATCACTGAACTGGGGGGCTATGTTGCGCTTTTGGACTCCCAGGAGACTAGGAAGAGGGAAGCGACGTAGGTGTGAATGAACGTACCTCGCATCGCGAAACTCACCGTCATCAGCGACTCCACCAATCAACATCCAAATAGCGTTGTTGACGTCACTTCCTTCTCCCTAGTCTCCTGGGAGTCCAAAAGCGCAACATAGCCCCCCTGAACATTTTGTCTCGGCGACGGAGGTTGTTCACCGCGTTCTTAACCCAGACGTTGGCTGGGCACCAAGTCGGGTCTCGCATCGTCTATGAGAGTCAAAGGTTCGCCCGCCCATTAAAAGACGCGCCTCTACTTGAGGCATTAAAAGTCTCAGTATCAGAGCTGTGCAGAGTCGCGCCGCCGTCGAAACACTATCAATACAAGTGGGCCACGAAGACCACACAGATAAAGAAGTTCGGTGACAAAGGTAAAAGCAAAGAGAGCAACACCGGCTGTCCGTAATCTAGTAGGAGGTTTGTCAGGCCCTGCAGCGTGACACTACCAGGCACCGTAAAGCTGCCTCAACCGCTCTGACAAAGCGCACGGAGTACGAATGTAATACCCCATTCACACGGCAGCGTAAAGGTGCCTTTACCTTAGATCCCTTAGCTGAAGGTACCTGTCGTAAATTGCGTTCTTGATTAGGGGTGTCGCGAACCGGCCGAGGTTCGAGTTCGACCAGGTTCGACTTTTTCGAACTTTTAGTGGAAAGTTCGACGAACCTTGTATTGAGGTTCGACTCGTGTGCGCATGCGCGACAGGCTGGCCAGTTGGCTTCGGATTGAATGGTAATGGCTAGCAGGATGAATTATGGGCAGCTCTGATTGGTTATTTCAGTTAATACAGTACAGAAAATTAAGTTACTAACTTCTTCAGTGATTGTAATTGGTTTCTTTTAATTGCAACTGTTTATAAAATAAAATTACCATTTTCATAAAAAAAAAGTTCTCCAAACCTAGACATGCTTGTATCAGGGTCTGGCCACACTGTCCACAAAGTCGAATCTGGTGAAAAGGTCGAAGGTTCGTCGAACCGAGTTCGACCCAGTCGAACCCCGAAAGTTCGACCTAAAAATCTGGTTCGACAAAAGTTCGCGACACCCCTATTCTTGATCACACGATAAATAAATGGAGCACTTTATGTTTATGTCGATTGCATTCCTGCTAAACCGCGAGAGAAGCACGTGATAAACAATTATTCCTCGAAATCGATTTCACGCGCAGTTTTTGTAGTGTAGTGTTGGGAGTTTGTTGATAGATTGGGGGAAAAGAAGAGGAAATAAAGGTGGAGAACAGCGATGGTCACCATTGCTTGGCTCCTGTCTCTGCCGCCTTTCTGACCATTATTTATCATTTCAACAACTCTACATGCCAGTGACGCTATCGAAAGGAATGGGTGACGACGAAGATAAAGGGTCCTGGGCGGGAGAGTCGGACGACTCGTCTAGAACCTCGAACAAGAGCTCGCAGTGGTCCATCGCGTTCGGGTTCGTAGAAGACATTGTATAGGGAGTATTCACTGGCGGCCATAGCCGTGTGCGTGACTGCTGAGGGCGTGCTGACGGCGAGCTCCCACAGTTCTTTCACCACGTGCATTCCACATCATCAAGACTGCCTGTCTTAGCAGCCTATTAGTGTGAGCTCGTTCCGAGCATGCGCTCTAAACAGTGACCTCAAATATGGCGTCCAGTGAATACCCCCTATTCCACGTGCCGCAGCTGCTACCTGCTAGCTGGAGTATGCGTTCCTCGTTCATGTATTATTCTATCGCATTTGTGTCCACAATCATTTCGTAATTCGCTACTTATATATATTCAATTTATTATAATGCATTAAACAAGGTATATTTATATATCTGTGATTTTTATTTTGAGTTTTTGGGTCCGAGGCTACTCCCTGTAGCTGTAAGGGAGCTCGGCGAGCTCCGTTTAACACAGGACCTCCCTTAGCGAAAGGGACCTTTATGCGCCGTGTGATCACGTTCTCCAGCTCCCTTTACGACAGGTACCTGGGCTAAAGGTACCTTTACGCTGCCGTGTGATTTGGGTATAAGCTCTCACCAATCCATGCATTTTCCCGATGACACGAAGCATACACCACGAATACGGTCGTTGTCAAGGATCATCAAATCCTTCCGGCGTATGCGAGAAAGACAAAAGCTCCGGTCTTTCTTGAACAGCAGCTTCGTCCGCTCAAACTGTCGGTTTATCACTTTCTGCAAACAACAGCCTTTTGGCATTCCGTTAATCCCCTTTGCGGAAAACTTCCTTCTGCGGCGACAACCGAACATCGCGCAAATCGACATTACTGCGCCACTGTGATCGCAAGTGCACATACCACGAAAACACGAAAGAAAGAACCGCGCGCCGAAAACGCTGCAGCCGCGTTCAGCGTTGCCGCCGGCGCCCTGTCACCCAAACTATGTCGATAGGTACCAGGGTCGGCTTGCTGGAACACCTGAGACTGGGTGAAACCCGTGAAAGAAGCAGTGCAAAGGCTATATGGCCGTTGGCTAAGGCGAGCGAGCGTCTTGAGACGCCTTTTAAGTCCCGCTCAGCTCGTTCGCTAGCTTTGGCAGTGCTTTCCTTCCCCAGTTCTAGCTGAGACGCTGTTTCTATCAAGACGGCCTCTGGTTGGCCCTGGTGATAATGGCGGCATATTCGAGTCATGCACGCATCAAGACTATATTGCCTTTTCTCCCTGAGACAGCATAATAACGATTGAAATAAAGGTCGCATATCTTGTCAAAAGAGTAGGACAGCGAAAAATAAAATTCTGGGAATTTCAATATCATATCTTAAGTGCACGGGGTTACTTTCTGCTTCGTCGACTGCAACGCTTACCTGGCATAATCGTCTACCCCCCCCCCCCCCCCCGAAAAAACAAAAGAAAAAAGAGAGGCGTCTTTGATGTATTTTATTAATTTTTCTTGTGACTGTATGACTGGATGGCACACATTTTTGCAAACAATTTCTGTGTTATATCCTCACCGCGCGTAACAATATCCATGAGAAGGGGAGCAGACATGAAGTGAACATCCAATACTCGACTAACTTGTTTCTGTGCAGTACAAAGGTACCAAATTTCGAACCACTATAGTGGTTAGAAAAAAAAAAAGTAAACTATAGCTTACTTTTTTGGATTGTACTCGGGCCTTCAAAAATCGTGTTTCAGTAAATACATTGAAAAATCATAAATCCATGGTCAGCGCAGGTCTGCACCGCCAACCAGCGCTGAGGTTCGACGTTGCTGGTTCTCCAATCCTTAGAATTTTAAACAAAATACGACGACGCTCGAATCTCGAACAATGTCGCCTTATAATTCTAAAAAAAAAAAAATCCAGCCCTGGAAAATTAAAAAAAAAAAAATTGTGGAGTAGGTTATATGTTGAAACAATGATTACCCATGTTTGAACACTATAAAAAGCAAACATAACGATATTGTAATGACTAAGTCAATTTATTCCCCACTTACCAAAAAGTGGTGCCAAGTTGTTTACAATTCCCATATTGCGCGTAGCACTCGGAGTTGAGATAAACGTTTGCCAAACTTTGCCTTAAAAATTCGAAGACGAACCGGTTTGAACTCGATCGAACCTCGGCCGGTTCGCAACACAGCCACTCAACTCTCGCATGATTCAGGCTTTGCGACGTCCTCCAAGGGTTCTCGGTCGCCATGGGTGCCGCGACATGAAGACGCAACCACTTTCCGCATGGGCGGCTTCTCGAAGAAACCTCGCTGTTTGTTAAATGGACTTGGGGAGGCGCGGTGTCACCAGAGAGCCAGTACCGCGTCAACAGAAACCCGACCGCTGGTCCCCCCGTCTCGGGCGCCAGCTCCGACACTGCGTGAAGAGGGGAGACGGACGAGGCGACGCACGCCCGTCTCCGCTTTCAAAGTTTGGCAACCGCCCGGCGCCGCTGGTCTCCCCCTCCCGGCCAAGGAGGGTCAGTGGGCAGGGTTACGCCGGCGCGCAAGTCATCGCCCACTCTTTGTTTGCTTTTGGAAGAGTTTGAACGCGCCCTTGCCAAAAGGAGGCTGGCACGTCAAACTGGGATCGCGTATGATTGCTTCAGGCTGACCGTGTACCGAAGTCAAGTAAAGCACGACAACGCGATGTTTTTTTGTTTGTTTCTTTTTGTGTATGTGTGTGAAATCTCAAAGTACAATTAATCTTTCAGTAATGAGCTACTAAAGCCGGGAATGTAGCCATGTTTGTTTGTTTCGATTAAAAGAAAGTATGAGGTAATAGATCGTAGCGAAGCGGTTCCGGTCTTTGGATATGGTACAATACTGATAACGACTTTATTTTTGGGACTTAAAAAAAGATGCATCGAGAACAACAGACCGATGGCACCAAACAGTTTGGTTTTGCTACGCCATCGCTGCCGCAATTCATCGAGGGAACTTTTTTCTGCGTGTGCGACAACCTCGCTCACTTCAAATCGCTAAATTTTGTGACCGCAAAATATTTTTAATACTAACACTTTCCAAAATTCGCGAAGTATTGATTTCACGAAAATTAAGCCGTTTACAGTTGGTTACACTTGAACACTCTACCGTTATTTGTTCAACGACGGTTCGACCAGTCGCAGTCAGGCAAGATTGCACATAGCTACGCTATCATTGAGCAACTGTAGGCAGCTCCAACTGAACTTGCCTGGACGTCGCTAAGTGATGTCAACATGGCGTATACGACATCGTCATCGACGGCGATAGCCAGTTCCTTGAGCTCAAGTTCATGCCCAAGTTTGTTTCCGAGCAAGAGTTGATTGGAGTGTTGTATGTTTTAAGGTTGCCGGGAGTACTGAAAATAAAACGAGGCAAACGAAACGTCTCATTTCGTTTATAACAAAATACTTTATGGGACCTTTGCCTATGGGACAAAATCAAGCCACTCAAATTTACCAACTAATTGATTCGTTTCACTTGTCGCGAGTAATGACTCAATGTGCGTCAAGCTTTTGTCAAGGCGTTGTTTAACCTGCAGAAATGCCGACTTTAGATAATTATTCCTGACAGCTTTGTTATAGCGAAGACAAAACGATTCATTCACGAAGAATCGAAATACCTTCTACGAAAGTCAAGACAACCGCAGGCTAACGTCGGTGTGTGGAAATTGTAATATCTTTACGGCGGGCAGAGGATTAGCGTCCGAGTCTTACACTCGGCGACTGAGCAGGGTGGAGAATAAGAACCAAGATGATGTAAATCGTGATTTAGATCATTGTTTACATGGTGATTTAGGTCAGACCAGTTTTGCTATGATGATTTAAATCAAACTTTTCCCGCAAAAATAATCAAGTAATATATTTTATTTCCCGTTATTTTTGTATGATTTGATGCTCTCCATGTGTCTTTTCTTATATTTAAATTAAAGAATCATCGGCAAGAAGTATTTATATTGGGCTCAGCTCGAGCACAAAGCAGTGATCTTCTGAGCAAATCGGCACGTGGAGCTTTTTTTCTGTCATTTGCTTCGTTGCTGCATGTTATGTAACGTCCTGTTGCAAGTAAATAAGGACGCGAAAGGAAGGAACTAACACTAGAAAAGTAATCTCAACTTAGTACAAAATCGAAACAAAAAGAAAAAGCAAATAAAATAAAACAAATTCAGCTGTTTTTCTTTTCTACTATGTCGTGGTTTATTCAATAAAAAGTTGTTAAATAAACTGAGCTTAAATTTTAAAGTAATTCCTTCTTATGCACCGTTTTCAGTTATCGGACGAACTGATCAATCGATCTGTCATGTTTCAAAAACATATCTATAGATTAAAAAGGACTATTCTATGGCTACAGGGATTTCAATCAAATTAATCGGAGTTAAATCAAATACTTCAGATTTAAATTAAATAAACTCGATTTAGATCCAATAAACTTAATTTATTTCATTACATAATCTGATGTTTTTCCACCCTGATACTGTGTACCACGAAAGGACGATCTGGATCGTATTATTCAAAGTCCAAACATGAGAGATTCCTTAAAAGTCATTAAATACGGCATATAGGAAGTCAGTCAAAATATACAGGGTGCTTGTTTTCATTCTAACAAATCTATTAAAACGAAATATCCTCGAAAGGTGCACTAGATGCGCTTTGTGCAAGTGAGTTATACGACCACGGGGGCATAATTTAGGAGAGTAATCCTCACGGTACCTCGAATAATTAACACCAATTTCTTAATTCACTTATGAGTTAGTGAAAATAAACCCATGGTTTCAATTAGAAACTCGTTGAGTGTCATCAAAATCCCCTAAAACGGAGCAAAATTGCTAGCGGCGGAAAAACGCTGATGGTAACCTAATTATACGCCTTTTAACCAACTTTAACTTTGCGCTTGCTAGTAACTTCGGTGCACTTCCTCGCGTTCCACGCGCTTCAAATCGTTCTCAAAACGACTGAAAAGTGGTTTTCGAAGACGCTCAGCAAGTTTCTAATTGGAACCATATGTTTTCTTTTTCAATAATGAATAAGTTCATTAAAGGAATTTTAGTTTATCATTTGAGTTATGGTGAGGATTATCCCCCTATGTTATTTCCCCCGGCCGCGTAACTCACCTACACAAAAACTCAATAGTGTACCTTCCGCAAAATTTTATGTTATAAATCTGTTTGAATTAAGAGCAAATTAACGCCCTGTACGGAAATGTCTAGTCGGCAGACCTATCTGATGTTTCTGAGAGACAACACAGGGACTAAACAGGGAGTACAAAATTTTACTCACTCCGTCCGAGAGAGATGAAAATTACCTCTAAGTAAAAAAGTCCTTGCGTGTGTGTGGTGCACAAGTTATGATCTTTCTTCTTTTTTTTTCATTCGAATAAAAGATTACAAAGCGAAAGCTGATCTTCGGGAGCTTTTGTTAAGAGAAGGCACTCACTTGTATAAGATGCTAATACAGGAAGCTCCAACTCCCGTAATCTGCTACCAAAAAAAGAAAAAAAAAGGAAAACTTTGAGAAAAACAAGTAGCATACTGCATATCGAAAAACAAAGATCTAATCGAGAAAAAAAAATAACATTTCTTATTTTAAAAAAAACCCAGGGGTGGGCCGTTAACTTCATTACACATGATTACATTCATAAGCTCCAAAAAGATTCGCTCCGACTCGTGAAATGTGAAATATTTCAAGAGCATATTGTGTTTCATGTTGAGTTCGCTGAGAAATAAAGAGCACAGTATACCAAATGGAATTCAAGAGTGATTACCACGAACACTCTTTCAACTTTCCAGTGCGTCGCATTGACTGGGAATGGCTCCCGGAGCTTTGGGTGTTCGAAGAAGTCTGGTATAACATGGCCAAGCATCAGCTACGTTCACCAACGTTTAGTGGCCGCTAGCTTCCGCTCGGATTATAGTTTCGATAAAACGATACCCGATAATCCGTCGGCGCTTTTGGGCACGTATAGTATCATCATCAGAGCTCGAAACAAATCAGCATAAATTCCCCCTTATCACAGCGCGAAACCGAGCATCCAGACTCCCCATTATTTAGGTTCGAAAAATCTATCGAATACTATTCTAAATTAATTGGTTCTTATGTTTTTCCTGCAGTAAATTTTTACTAGTTATTTTACTGACCTTTGGATAGTAAAGTTTATAAAAAAAGCTAAAACGTAGACACTTATTCACCTTATCACTACCGCGCTCTTTGTCGAAGCAACACCAGTCTTAGAAGGGTTAGGCAACGCACACACGGCAGTACAGGTTTCCAATTCAACTGCACTGTATTTGTGTAAGAAGCGAAGACTCTGCACTTGAGCTGGGGAGAACCCCGCCTTCAGGAAGGCGGTTATCGTTTGGGGAGAATGCTACCTGGTTCCAGATAACCCCACCAATGTAAGAGGCGCCAAGACATCGACAACGGCAGCCCAAAACTTGATCGTTTGCCGCAAACTGCTCCGTATACATGAACGGGTAAACAAAAGAAAATTGAAAATATCTTTCGAAGACAAAAATTGAGAAAATTTGAGTTAAACATTTTATTAATCCTATAATTTATGGCTGGTTGTCGATTAAAAAAATATGAACCCTATTAATCTCTAGTGTTTAAGGATGAATCGGTTACGTTGCAAATCATGCAAAATATTTTTTTACAAAATGTCAACACCACATATTTTTATTATTTCTTGCTACGTCCTCAGTGGCAGAACAAACAGCTTGATATAAAACTTGACGTCGTGCCGCCCACAAAAAAAAAAAAAAAAAAAACGAAGAAATTTTATTTAAAAAAACTTTTCCGTTTTTATCAAATCCTCGTAGTGGCTCTGGATAACAATCGAAGGGAGTCAGTGGCGTAGCCAGGGGATACTTATCCCCCCCCTCCCCCACCCCCCTCCCCCGAAATCCAGCCGATTCTATAGTATTCACACGCGCCTCACGTGATCGGATCTCGGCGAATAGCCGCGCGGCGGCATGTGGAAAACCTGGAAAACAGACGCGCAACTCTGGCTCCCTCTACGGAAGGCTATGGACTCGGGTTTGTACGGAACTCTGCGAGAGAATGCACCGTGTCAGCTATATTTCTCAATTTAAAGTAGAATTTACTAAATCCTGGCGAAATAAAATTACCACACGATTATTTATTGACGTTTGTCTTAACTTTGATGCATTTGCCAAACCGTGTGAGCGGCTGGCATTTTGAAGTCGTCTGCGAAACGTCTGACGTGTTCTCTGATTTTCGTTTTTGTTTGTTTCGGTCCTGAAGGCGCTTTCAACAGACGACTGTGGCGGTAGCGTACGAAATCTTTCACTGTGTCTCGGCGCATGGGGACGGCCAAGATTCGTGAGGTATTGGCCGCTGCTGTTGTGTTTCGAGCTGTCGGTCGGGGTACGCCCCAAACAAAGAAAAAGCGGTGATGTCTAACACGGTCGATGGTGAGTTCAGGTGACTGTCGTGGGCACGGTGTGACTGCAATGTGGTGCGACAGCATACCGCTGGTTCAAATCACGTCGAAGTAGAACTTACCTTACTTGTACGTAAACGCCGGAAACTTTTAAGCTAGACTTCCGAACACATATGCAGGCGGAGTGGAATCGACGCCGTCGACGCATCCACGACACGCCTCAGCTGACTTCCCAGTTGGCCTTCATTCTGTCACGCGCTAACCAGTCACCTAGCTGTGTTTGGAGATTTGTGTTTGTCTTTGGTCCTTCTTGTTTTCCCTTCTCTAGAAATTATTATCGTCATTCTGGTCCAGCTCGCTTGCACCTTCGAATTAATTGCATTATTAGCGCCCCCTTGAGTATTTTACCTTTTAATGTAAAACTAGGGGAAAAGCAGAACCTATATATTAAATATATTATTAGTTTGCTCGATTACACTTGCGCGGTTCATGCACATATTACGAAATAAGATGCCAGTGGGTCGCGTTGCCTGCAAAATTAGTGAGGATATTTTGTTTTTCGTTTCTTCTTTGCGTGGCGCCATCTATGTCGGAAGTGCCATGAACCTTCCTGGAGCGGGGACACAATCGTGTCGCCCGATCGGCTATCTTTTCCCCATCTGCCTACCTTACACCCTGGTATTGGCGAAGCGATGTTTTGGTGGCGCCACCTCGCGGGCGCCCTCCTGTAACGGAACTGGTAGTATGCGAGTCGACGATGCGCCATGTCAAAGCACGGAGTGGCTTTGTTAGGTCGCATCTGTGCCAATTAAAAACGCTTCATTTATTAAAAAAAAAAACGTGTATGGCGTTTTTGTGAGTTATCTTTCTAATGAATAACAGCGCCTCGAAGTTTCTTTTAGATGCGGAGCATCTCTTGCTCTGGTCTATGTCCCGCGGCGTCGTAGTCCGCAGTCACCCTACGCACGCGCAACTCTCCTCCTTCCCTCTCTCCAACAGCTGCGCGTTACTCTCTCCGCTCTCTCTCTCTACCAGCTGCGTGCACTGCGCGTGCGTTCGCTTGTACTCACACCGCGCGCGCACGCGCATCTCTCCTCCTCTAGTCTCCTCTCCTTCAAGTGTGAAAAAAAAATAAACGGCGAGCGGCGAGCGTTCCAAGTTTCTCTGCCGCGAGCCGCGACGAAGGCTCGCGTAGGGGGTACCGCTAGGGCAGTCGGTGGCGCCATCTCTCGACGTCGGCACGCAACTGACTCTTTCCTCGGAACCAACACGATGCTTCGCATCACCCCATGGTTCCCCTCGGGAAGATGGTGTAATTTTTATATTGAAAAACACTTTAACCCTTTCCCTACCATGGACGACCTGGGTTCGTCCACACTGTTTGTACCGCTCCTCCCGAAGACGAGGTGGGCTCGTCCCCATTGATTCGGGCTCCAGTACGCAACCATGGACGAACTGGGCTAGTCCACGTGTTTCTAGTAAGCTTCGCCGTGGATAGATGGCGCTTCACGGAAAATAAACACCTGGTAAATTTCTGAATTTGGCAGAAAATTTTTCTAACGCAGACAACAGTGGATTTAAAAATGGCGGCGTCAACTTCTCGTCGCTGCGTTCGTAGTGACGATCTTGCCTCAAAATCGGCGCGAAAACGAAGATAATGTGACGTCTCTTCAGATTCAGAAGACGGGGAAATGAATCGTTCATCGAACAGCGAGAGCGTTGCAACTGAGTTATTGAATTTGAGCTCAAACGACTCCGATTTCTATGAGGACATCGTGTCGGCGTGTCGGCATTGTACTAAAATCAGCGTAGAAAATCCCCTCCAGCCCCTCCACGTTTTGCGTTCACTTTGCGTGCAAGGTGATGTGAACTGCATGCAGTACTGCTACGCCGGGCCTGAACATCCATGTGCAAGGTGATGTGAACTGTCTGCGGTAATGCAGTGAAGCGGAACTTTAGTCCCTTTTTTTTTGTAGTCTGTTCAAAGATTTCTCATATAATAAATATTTTGGCATTTAATTTGGCATTTGTATTGCATATTAAATTTATAGGGCACATAAAAAACCTGTATTTTCAAACCGTCTTTTTTTTCAAAATTTTTGCGGTAGGCGAAGGGTTAAAATGTTTAAAAACAAGCCTGGAGCTTCACTACAGCTCGTGCGGCGTGCGTCAGGGATATTCACAGCCTCTCTGATTTATGTTTTTCTTTCGTATTTGTGGAGGTTGCTGTACAAAAGCGTTTTGCATTCATCAGAGTAAATGACGTACTGTCCTCTTAGCCGTGCACGCGCCCACAGGTTGTGTTGCAAAGCGCCGCACAGTTGTTTTAGCATAGATTGAGCTTGATGATGCCGACGCTTCTATCCGAGTGTGACTCGACAGTTGCTGACGAGCCAAAGCTCGTCAGCAACTGACGCTTAGCTCCTCCCGTATCGAATACGTGGCAAAGAAGATTGTCACCCCGCGAATTCCGCTCGAAATAAACGCAGACATTTTCATAAATTCTTAAATTGTCGGACATGGCCCGGCAAGCTCAGGCGATTTGCTTATTTGTTCTAATCAAGTTTTACTAAGAAGTGTTTACAAATTTAATGTCGCTCGCTGAGAAGCGCATCACGCATTATGCGCATTTTGGTCCGCAAGAATAAATGTACAAACAGTAGCAATTCATAGTGGTGTATACCTCATTTTTTGGGACCGTGAAATGTCACCGACTTACAAGATTTAAGACTTCGACCGCGAGGGTGTCTCGCATGTTTCACATGGACCGGGTGAATAAGCAGGGATTTAATTGAAACGACTCCGGAAGCCAGCCACCGCTTCTTCCTGCCAGTTATTTTGAGAAAATGATTGTTTACTGGTTTGCAAAATTAAAAAAAAAATCAACTTGTAACTAATAAGAGACCTGCACTCACAGAACACATTGGAAGCAACAGTATACACGGAGTTCCTTTCACTGAAGTGTTTACTACACACGTGGGAGGTTTTCGAATTTCGCTTTCCTATTTTCAATTTCATGAGACATTCCTTTCTCAGTTTTATTTTGCCCAAATCATAATAAAAGCACACCCTGTTCGCCGTGGCAGATGTTGTAGTGGGGTAAAGCGCTGGATATTCTATTTTCATCGTCCAACTGTTTGTGCAGGGGTATGAAGGCACACCGCCATCCTAGCGCTTCAGCATCTCAGAGTCAAAAGTGTTTGTTAGCACGACTACGCGCGCCACGGTTTCAAGCTCTGATCAAATGGCCTATACTACAGATATCACCTCACTAAATAAACACAACGCGTGAAACAGGCTTCGCCTCGAGTTACCCAACCAGCGCATGAAGTTAGCTGACGAGCCGAGGGATCTAAGATCTGCCCGGTCTGTCCCTGTCTGTCCTATCCGTGACGTCACAAACGATGATGATGATAGCTAGAGAAGCGTCCCTTGTATTTTGCGCACGCCGCCAATAGTCGCTGCTGCCAGTGCTCTCAGGCGCTAGTATTCAAGGGGTTCGTGCCCATGATTCTACGTTTCTCCTTGGCATACTTTTTTTGTGGTTATTTTTAAACTATTTACTTTAGTTTCGGTAGCCCAACCCTACCAGGTCATATTTGAACATCGCAACCGTCACACGAAAACGGTCTATAGGTATGGCCGCCGCTATAAGATTGGATGGAACGGCTGAAACACCTCCGTATTAACCGAGGCGGTTTTCGTAGATCATTCCCGTGACTCCAGCAACAATAGCCGATATGCCACCGGCACCTTTGCGCATACGTGGCATCGTTATTCAAGCTATCGGTGTTGTCTACTAAAACTCCCTAATTTCAAAAGACCCACATGTAGGAGATCTCTTCGCACGGCATCAGCCACTGTCCCGAGACTCTCATAACTATCTCGACGCTCAGATGCCACAACAGCACCCGCGGGTGTGCACGCTCGCCGACACGTTGGAGTCATCGGACCAAAAAACCCTGCAGCTTCCCTCGCTCGGTCGGTCTCCGCTGACAGGCTGCACCAAGGCGCCGTCGACTAGAAAGCCCGCGACGGGAAACCGAACCCGGCTGAGTTGTCGCCTTCGCTTCCGTGGGCGTTGCGACGGTCCCTGCAGGGGGCTTGGCGGGGTGTCGGCCTCGCGAGGGACGGCCCATCGGGGACTCGGACTTGGCTGGCGCCTGACTTGGCTGAGAGAGGGGGACGCCATCCTCGGCCTCAGTGTCCGCGTGATTTGGCGGCATCCACACTTGGCCATAGGTCCCCGGCATGCTCTATCTAGCCCTGCATCCGTCGCTGTTTTATTTTGAGTGCGCTCTCGCCCGCGGCATCGTGGTCTTCGAGCCTTGATTTCGGTCATCCATCAGCATTTCTCGTGAGTTCAGATTGCGTCCTACTTTTTCTTCCGTGGAGTCTTGATCGGGTTGCGCATTTGATAGAGAGCTTTAGTAGGTCGTTCCGGTGACTCCGATAACAATGTCGGATACTCCGCCGAAGCCTTTGCACATGAATCGAATCGTTATCGGGTATCGTTATCGGAGGAATCGGAACGATCTACTAAAACTGTCTGATGTCTTGTTGGTAGCGTCGGCTGTGTTTCCGTTGAAAGTAATTGGTGCTTTGCATCTTGCTTTCTACCGGCGTCTGTTCGTGTTCCATTCCTACGTGGTGCACGTTAAAGACTTCAGGCTAGCAGTCATACTGTACTGGCTCAATTTCTCATCTGCAACGTAAGCCAATATCACAACACCTTAAAGAAGACCATTAGACTGCCTAACGTGAACGCCTCATTTCATTTTTTTTTCATCTCTCACTTCCTACGGTATGTTATCTTAAACAACTAAGAATGATTATTTTATTATTTGATGCAATCAGGATGAGATTACACGCGCATCAGCCGTGCCTGTGCTTTTGTTCCTCACACAAAGTGCTCGGTTTGCATGCATCTGCTTACTTGCGTTCAGTAGGATATGCCTGAGAATAAGTGTTACATCAAGGCAAATGCATGTTTTCGCGCCAAATACAATTAATCGGCGCGAGTATGGCGACTGAGCATGCAAAATCGCTTCGCAGCTATAAAAATCAATCCGAACGGAACGATCTGCGATTTATCAACATAGAAACTCCTAAGCTAGCTGCGAATTGCGGGTACGGTTGAAGCACCAAGACATGGTACCCTAGGCTTCCGAAAATGGCGCTCTAAGTGCACTGCTAGGTTTTCTTTACCCGGGATGAGGCAGCTTGTACAATCAAGCTGCTGGTCGACCCCATTAAGGCCAGCATGTCACTTTTATTGCGGTTGGAATCTACGGGAAGAAACGTATTGCACCCCAATCTACATTAGACAAGTTACGTCGTTACATTAGACAAGTTATGCCGCTTTACCAGGGTACCACTCCAGGGATATCAGTCGGCAGTACCAGCTTACATTATAGCGTGATCGCGTTAGCCGCCTCGGTAGGTCCGATGCAAAGAGCCGGCCTACGGATCCCCAGGTGGCGGGTTCGAATCCCGGCCGAGGTGTCCGCAATCTGAAGGAGGCTTGTTGCGGAGAAGGCGCCGTGTAACCGAGCTTTCAAGGTTGCACTTCAAAAGATCCCCAGGTGGTCCAAATTAATGGCGTGCGCTCAAGATTTCATGCAAACGCACTCTTTCTTTTTAAGGCCTGATTCACGCCAGCGCTGTATGCGACCCCGTGCACAGCAGACGTCGGCGATGATAGATGTACGAATCAGTACATCTGGCGCCCTGATTTGAGACTGTGAAGGGAACAGGAATTCAGAAGTTACCCGCAGTAATCATCTTGCTATTGTATACAGCAGGAGTGTACGTCCCTCACTCAAATGCCTTTTAAGCTGCGGTCGCACTGCTTACCACAACGCACAATAGACCGTCCGCAGACACTCTCCGAGGCGTGTCTTGTATGACAATCACATGGGTCATACAAAAACTGTCTCCAGACATGTTTGAAGTTTGTAAGGAAGAAATATGTTTGGAACAGGCTTAAGGCATGTGCAAAGGTAATTGTGTCATCGTGCCTGCAGCGAACACTATGGCCTTTGTGTGATCTGTTGAGACTGCGGAGTAAAATCTTACCTTCTAGATTGCAGCGCGGTAAGACGAACTTCTAACCTGTATTATGGTCGGGTCGAACCTGTCTCGTTGACAAGGTTCTTTCGAAAATTGGTTTTGCGCTCCGAGAAGGCTCCCAATAACTATACGATCTATGCCCAAAGGCGCTGGTGAAGTTTGTGCAATATAGTTGGTGGAATCATCGACTCAAACTCGTTCATTTAAACGCCAGCGTTATATTTTCTAGATGTTTCCTTCAAGAACATCGTATCTAAAAGAGAGCCTTTTTAGTAAAGCGATTTCCGATGGCGCTTTATCGCCTTTTCACCCACGCTTGGTTGTTTCGGAAGATTTCATGCCTGCGAAATCATCGGACACTAGAATTTAGTTGTTTACGGCTTCATTTTTATTTCAGTAGACATATTCTCAGATCCGTGTCGCGTCGTGTACAGTTAATTTTCAGAAAGGAGTTGGTAAACATCTTAGCGTTTATTGAAGCGCAAGGAATTGCATTTTATATATGAAAACCAGAAACATCCACGTTAAAAATATCGTTTTAAAGCGCGTTGCTTTGCTTACTGCCAAAAGAGACGAATCCAAAAACTTTGTTCGTTCCACCCGTAATGACCGAGATACATTTGTCAAACTTGTTCGCCAAACCCTCTTTATCTTCGGCGTCCCTATCACACAAGCGTCGGAACCCCCCCCCCCCCCACACACACACACACACAAACACATACACACGTGAGCAAACACACACACACATACACACACACACAAAGCTCTCTCTCTCTCTCTCTCTCTCTCCCTAGCAGGAAAGTATTCAGAATCTCGTGCTCCTAGGTTTTTCCTGCTTCGCTGTCTCAACAGCTCATAGTAAGGCCTCCTGGATATCAATTTTCCACGTCACCGACAAGGGGCCAGTGCGGGGCGGTGATTGGACACGAGCGCTTCGTCAGCGTTCGGCTCGGACTGGCGTCCATTCTGATTGGACACGAATCCCAGCCGAACGTTGACGCGGCGCTCGTTTTCAACCCGTTTACCGTGCTCGCCCATTGGAAGTGACGTGGAAGATCCATCGCTACCGCGCTATGCTATTCGTAGACTTTTTCCAATGGTCGCCTTGTGGGCGCTGCCATTTTTGTCTACTGGGCTGTGGGAGGTGTCTGAACGTGCGCAGTATAGCTTTCTTGCAGGAAATGTGAGACTCCGCGCATGCGTCCACGGGCGAGTGACTCGGCATTTTTCACCCGGTGTGATAAACGCTGGAAAGGTCTATAGACCGGTGTCTGAAATCCTAGCCCCCGGCGATTAAAATGGGAAATAATATTAATCTCAAACGCAGGCTCTCGTGAAGAAGGAGGGGGGGGGGTTGCGCAAAAAACGAGATTTTTGCTTCTTGCGGTGCTCTTGGCATCGGTGCTGTTCTTGGAGCTTCATGACTGCGCATTTCTGACGTTCTTGCACTACACCGTGTGCGAAGGTTCCTAAAAAACAAAACAAAAAAAAACAGTCTCGTAAAAAGCGCAGCGCCCTTCTGCGTCATGGCGTCGGCATAAACAAACATGGCAGCGCCCATAGAACAGAGCAGACACTGGTCTATACTCGTTGTCACCTCAAAACATATATCTAATCTAAAATGCACCTACATGCGTCTTAATTCTCCACATAAAGGGGAAATTAGTAACGCTTCGCAAGGGGCAAGACTTTTTTTTTCTTACGGTTTTGAGTTGAAATCGAGCATGGAGGTGCTGCCTACCCTCGTGGTTTAGGGGAGAGGGGGGGGGACGCTGCGAGGATTATTATTGCCAAGATCTGAGGTCTGGCCTTTAATGGTAGGGTGCACCTTTCAATAGGCTCAGTATCAATGACTGCAGTGTTGAGCGGGAGTCACGGCCGCAAATGTGAGATCCTAACTGCTCTCGTGGTCGAAATTTGTTTCCGATTTTCCTTCTTAGTTTACCTGCGTTACCGGAATCGCTTTTTGTGCTTGTCCAAACTGGGTTTTCCTGTTATCCAGCGGCTTTACCTTTACCCTTTTGCCGCTTTCGAAAGTTTTAGACCTGTTCCGCGTTGATTAGCTTAGTTTCGACATTCTCACCATTTCGTTAGTCAATCGCTTTTTATTGACTTTTCTTTTATGCCAAGAAAAAAATATGGTATTGGGTTCTCAGGTTCGCACACGTAACGGCAACTTGTCAGCCTTTCAATGAGGCATCAACATGGGTACGACCGCCTCAGAAGTTACTGCGCCCGGCAACAACGGAGAGGCGGCGGGGAGTAGGGATTGTCCACTTATTTCGCGGGAGACCTGATTCGCCCTATGTGTAACTCGAGGATTTCGGATTTATTTCCTATTGTAGCTTCATTTATCGTTTATTTAATTGTGTGCGCCTCGTTTTGGTTCGATGAATACTTCCAAATCAGTAAACCCACAAATCGTTACAGTCACTCCGACAAATTGTACACATGACACGAGAACATGTTGGTGTAGTTCTACTTCAAAAATGTTCGAAATGTTTTGAATTATCAAAAACGTTCCAAGTACCATTTCACAATAACTTGGCGAACTGTGGTGGTGTCGGCCCCCGCGGCCCAATAAGAGCGTCGGAGCAAGGCGCGTGACAACACTCCGTGGTCGAGGCCACGGAGGCCTCGTTACCGCCACAGCAACAGCGCCATACGCCACAAAAAATAGTTCTAGGCTTCTTTTCCTCTTTGTAGTATTGCGGTCAGACTCTTGTGACCGCAACACTACTACGACACGGAAGTAAGACGAAGACAGGTTACTTTTCAACGATACTTAATGCGGATCAACTCTTTTCCGAGAACAACGTGGCTTTTCAACGGTGTTTGAACGCTCGCAGCCCTGCAATCGACCGCTTCCGCTCAAAATATTGCACTGGCATTAGCACCCGCCATAAATTCGCGGGTAAATTGAGCGTATGATTGTCTCATGCAACTCTTTCCGAAGAGCTCGCTACTCTAACGAACGGCAATGTTGCGGCGATGGGCATTCATCCGAAGTTGGTTGGTTTCGCAGCAGACGACTCTCGGGCAGCAGAAGACAGCCGGTTCCTTCGGGCTTCGCATAGGCGCAGTGACACAACCCCTCCCGTGACGTGATGTCACGCGCCTCGCTCCGACGCTCCTATTTGGGTCGCAGAGCCGTATGCCTCCACAGTTCACCATGTTGTCGTGCAACAGGGCACAAACCGTTACAAAACTCGCCTTCTGCGCGCTGCCATCTTTGTCTGCTGGGCTGTGGAACGCCTTCTGAGTATGCGCTGAGTATCCGTCCGCAGCTCAGTGACTCAGAATTTTTCGCCAGGGTGATAAGCGATGGAAAGGTCGGCACATTAATAATTTAGAACCATGTTGTTGTAGAAATAAAAACTAGCTCTAAACCTGGTATCGCTGCGCCGCAGTGTTCTTCCGCAGCAAAGAGGTCGTCTGCTTTCATTACCGTCACCATGGCAACGAACGCCGAATCAATGGAAGCACGCACGGTACCGCGCATGAAGCAAGCAACAGCTGACGCCATTTTCCGAACGTCGTCTGCAAGCCAAAGTTTAATAGTTTTGCAATGAGCAGCCGCAGGCCCGGGGGGGGGTGCTTAGCACGCTTTCAGTGATACACGCGCCGTCCGAAAAGATCATTCGGCGTTCGTTGCCATGAGGACGGCGATGAATGCAGACCGGCCTTTATGCTGCGGAAGAACATTGCGGCGCAGCGATACGACATGCGTGCTGAGGCGCTTCCCGCATGCTTTTTCAATGGGGGAACACGAACAAAAAGAGTTCGAAAGAGGGACTTAACGCGGAAGGCTGGTTTCTCCAGCGCGTCATAACTTCATGAGCCTTACACTAAAGCCGTTCTTTTTTTTTTTTTTTTTGCCATTCCGCGTTTTTTCTGTTTTTTTATTCGTAACATAGGTCTAAAGCATGGGTTTCAAACTTGACATGATTAAAATAGCGCAACTTGACAAGGACAACAAAGAAGGCACACGTACAACAGGACTGGCGCTTACTTCCAACTAAGTTTATTTTATCATCCAGCCAAGCAATATATACCATCTCCAGCCGCTATTTTAATCATGTCAAGTAAGAACCAGCTAGCCCAAACCAAAGTAGTGTTACAACATATTTCTTCTACCCTGGGCCCTTTCCTTTTTCATCGATCCAGCTGGAGATGGTATATATTGCTTGGCTGCATGATAAAATAAACTTAGTTGGAAGTAAGCGCGTCCTGTTGTACGTGTGCCTTCTTTGTTGTCATTGTGAAGTTGCGCTATTTTAATCATGTCAAGTAAGAACCAACTAGCCCAAACCAAAGTCGTGTTTCAAACTCATTTGAGCGAGGGGCCAGATCACCGACACAAGGTTAAGGGGGAGGGCAAAGGGAGGGAGGGGGTCAAAAGATTTAAAGAGAGAAGACCTCGTGCTTTATGCTTTGTGTAAACTCACTTTTGCCTGTGACATTTTTAGATTTGATTTGTTTATTTGACAACTTTGGGCCCTGACCTGATGCGATAACAATAATTTAAATGACACCACCCCGCCCAACGTGCTCGCATTTTTAATAAAACAAGAGAGAAAGTATACTGTAGTTCCCGTTGCTCAATTCACTCAGAAATTAAGGAAGCCCAACATGTATCTACTTATCTTTTCATGTATATATATATATATATATATATATATATATATATATATATATATATATATATATATATATATATATATATATATACTTCATAAACGCTCGTCTGCAGGAGAGCCTGCTTCACCGAATGAAGTGAATATGTTTCCGGCAGAAGACGCGACCAAATCTTATGCGGCACAACTTTCTTCGTACTTCCTTCCGGGGATGCTGGAGTGCAGATAGCGCAGTCAGGAACAAAGCGTCTGACTGACAGAGTCGTGCAGGCAGCGCGGGCACCATTGATCGGGATTTTGCTCTCTCGGTGACACAATACAGTGTTTTCGTAGAATTTAGATAGTCCGGTAATGTTTCGGAATTTTCATAAAATACTGATTGAGACGCAAATATTCATACATAAATGAGTAGATTGTAATGTGTTGGTAAATCGTGCTTTAAAAAAAAACAAAAAAACTTGAGCACAACTTTTGTAATGTCCGTAAAAAGTATAGTTGTTTTCTTTTTTTTCTGTTTTTTTTATTGCAAAAGTAAATTACGCGACGCCAAATGCTCATTCTCCACCTAAATGTAGCGCTAGCCCAGATGCCAATGTTTTGAAGCAAACCGTCACCCAATCAAAATCTATAGGTGATTTTCTTAAAATTTCTATGGGAAAATAGGGCTCGCCTTTGTTCGTTTTGAAGTAACTGGCGCTATTCAGCTCCATGTATATAAGAGGCGTCATTTTTAATTAAAAATTTCAAGACATCACTTAGTGATTTTTTTAATTTTTAATGGAAGAAGGGCGGCCCTCTTAATTACATGAATCTGAATGGCGCCAGTTAACGAGGCAAAAACGGGTCCCATTTTTTTCATTGAAATTCCATGTAATAACATATAACTTTTTATAGGTATAACGGTTTGTTCTTAAACTTTGGCATCTGGATCGGATCGCTAGCCCTATATTTGGGTGAGCATTCGGCGACGCGTAGTTTAGTTTTACGGTGAAAAGAAACCCTATAAATTTCTTGGGGGCACCCTGTATATATACTTATCTATTTTTCGCAATGATGACTTTAGAAGCAAAAAATACCACAAAAATGTAAAAACTAAAACAAACCATTTTTTTAGCTTAGTGGCTTTTAATATTAGCATACCATTCTGAAATTTGGCGGTTCTTTTAATATTTGTTCCCTACTTTTTTAGTTAAGTTGTGTGTGACTTGCGCCTAGTCGGTAAATTGGGGGTTTCAACTATCGCAAACATTAAGTTGATGCAATGCACTCTTATTCAATTGAAAGTATTGTGTCATTGAACTCGCAAGGAGGGAGATAGGTCAACAAAATGTGAGTATTTGCATTTGGTTTCGATAGACATTCTTTTTTTTTGCTCTGAACACATCGTTTTGCATTTTGCTTCTAAGAAAAGGTGCTGGCCAATGCAATATTCCTGGCTTTTTTAATGCCAATTTTCTGTCATCGTACGTCGGTTCAGTGTTGACAGAATGTTGGAATTTTTATTGCATATAATCTGGGACACATTAGTTAAACAATTCAATGCTGCATTGTGATTATAATTATCAACGTGCACTCTGAGTGTAAAGAAGAATACAGAAAGCAATTTTTATAACGTTAAGAATAATATTTTGATAACGAGTTAAGACACGGATGACTCCGAAATTCGCGGGATGTCGTATGGCACCTTTGGGAGGTCGGGATTAATGCGGGTCGACACTAAAAGATGTCATTATTATCGCATTACCCTTCCCGATAACAGAGCACTGTCGGCTACAAAAGACACGGGCTTTGCTATCTTGACGCGAGAAGACATAATGCCTCCGATTTGGGTGATTACGCCACGACTGGCTCGGCTATTAAGCCCTTATGTTGGGTGTCATACCAGACTCTCCTTTCTTGCCGTTCCTTCTTTCGTTTAAAGTAACGATGATGATAGCTTTATTTCTCAGGAAAGAGCAGACCGCCCTTAGGGCGCGATGTATTGTGGATTAAAGATCGAATTTATGTCTTTCTAATCTTCTATAGGAGAAAGATTATTGTAAATATGTCTTACGGGCCCTCAACCCGTTCCGCTTCGCTCATGTGAATTGATGATACGATGCTAATTCACTTGTTGTTGTGTCGTAAAGCGGTTGTGATTACAGCATTTTTTTTTTTGCGAGCTTCGTAACGTGAAGCTTTTTATGACTGTTTGAGCTTGAAAACTTTATTGTTGTTTCGAGGCATTGTAAGCACTGTACTCCGTTTCACGATGATAACTTGGCAGACTGTGGACGCTACGGGCCCCGCGACCGAATAACAGCGTCGGAGCTAAGGGCGGGACGCCACGTCAGGGGTCGTCTGCTGTCCAAAAGTCGTCTGCTGCGAAACTAACCAACTACCGATTTCCGTCCACTGGCGCAACAGTGTGGCGTCCGCTAGAGTAGCGAGCTCTTCGGGAACAGTTAATGAGAAAACAATGCGGAGAGGAAGTCGTGTGCTCCTTGCGCAGCAGTTTCGGTGACGTCAGAACGACGCCGAGCTCTGATTGGCTTTGATTGAAGAAAATAGTGGGTAGGCCTCAAAGCAAACTGCCTCGAGGTCTATCCTCTATCATTGAATCAGAGCCAATCAGAGCTCGGCGTTCTGACGTCTCCACAGCCCCTGCAAAAGAAGCAGACGAACTTGCGTTCTGCATATGCTCAATTTACCCGCGCTAATGCCAAGGCGATGTTGTGAGCGGAAGCTGTCGATTACACTGCTGCAATCGTCGAAACATCGTTCAAAAGCCAAGTTGTTCTCAGAAACCTCTAATTCGAAATAAGGTCTGTGCCGTGTAGTGTCGCGGTCAGGAGAGTCTCTGCTAAACGCTACCCAAGTAACGGAAATTCCTTCGTGATAGTCGCGCTTACTTAGAACTACATTTTGTCGCGGACGGTGCTGTTTCTGTGGTGGTAACGAGGCCTCCGCGTGGCCTCGACCATGGAGGGTTGTCACGTGACTCGCTCCGACGCCCTTAGTGGACCGCGGGGGCCAGAGCATTCACGGTTGCCAAGTTACCATGAAACAGAGTATAGGCAGACGTAAACGCATTTCACATGCATGAATGTTTCTAACGAAGTATATAGACGCTTTGCTGCAGCTGCGCACGGGCGCCGCCATAACCGACCTTCAATTTTCGTTTCCTCTTATTTTGATCGCTTCGCTCCATGATTACCACCAGGACAGGTTACTGACATCTTAGATTCGACCGTGTTCTTCTCCCCAGCATGGACCTCTGTGGAGGCGCGTAGAAGTCCGCTTTAGTGGCATGGTATCTCGGTAAGACTAAAGAAGGTCAGCAATGGCGGCTGTAAACTGGCGCGTGCGCAAAGCGTCTATATGCCTGCCTACATTCATACAGAAACCTCAATTAAAAAAAAAAGAACCAAGCAATCAAGGAAATATTTTTATGTCTAAACATGCGGCTTTTTCCACAAGAAAATGGCAAATCAAGGTCCAAACCCTCCAGGCTGTTTTTCAGTCACGCACGGAACGTGACTTCTACGACCACGGAAACACCAAACGCTTGTTGGTTTAAAGAAACTTTGAAAGCGTATGCGCATGTCCTGTGGAAAAAGAAAAGCAGTTTCTGAGGTCTTTCAAATTTGGTTTTCTTTGTACATTTGTTCTCGGCTAATACGCGAATTCGAAGTGAAATAATTTCTGACTGATGTGTCGTGTTCCGCGCAAATAAATTAATTCGGTTGTTAGGTTCTTTCCTTCAATATATTTCTTAATCTTTTCGAGGTTAAGTGTGATTTTTGCCCACTTTACAATCAGAACCGTTTGACCGCAACATCTATATTCACTGTCTTGGAGTCCTAAAGGTCTGTGCCCAACGTCATCCTCCAAATCAACTTCTCTGCATGTACGACATAGCTGGTAACCGCACATTCCCAATCGATAACATCTGCACGCTCAAAAAATACCCGGCCGCTGACACACAAGTGTCAGCGGTAGCTTCTTGAAACGCCCTTTTTATTAGCTAAAAAATTAAATATATCTTGACTGCTACTTTTACAGTACTGGTAATTTCATTGATAAATTATAAGCTTCATGAAAAAACCTAGTGTTTCTCCACTACAACTCGAAAAGCACCACACTACGGAAGGCCAAAACAAAATCAAACAAACTGCATGCAAAAAAAAAAAATGTTACTTTACTGGGGAAGGGAGCTCGAGAAGCTAACAATAATGAATAAAAAAAAAAAGAACGCGGAATACGGGAAACCAAACGGGGATAGGACAACACAATTATTATGAGTTCTACATCTCAACTTTTGAGCAACTTCTGAGCAAAAGCGACGCCCGGGACACACAGAAAAGGAATAAGAGGAAAGTCCCTTTTTCCTCTTTCGTCCCACTGCTTGGGTTACGCTTTAGCCCCTGAACTTTTAGAAAGGGCCTTCACGTGGTTCGCCTTTGTCGCTTTAATTGATTGACTCGAAAAGGTCGTATAGCGTTCGCTCTTCGCGAAGTTGAGGTCAAACGCAGTAGGGAAGGTGCCACTCGGTGTTTAAACAAATCATGTTACAAGAGAAAGCGAGTATAGACCCTAGGTGTGGAAGGCGCCTAAACTCTTTTGTTTTACACCGATATAGCTCATCTTGGTGTCTACAAACAGTATAATAATCATTTAAAAAAAAGAATACAACATGCTACGTCGAGGCCTCCTAAATAATCAAATGGCATAAATGGGTGAGTGGACACGAGCGTTGCGTTAGCGTTCATATTTGAACAGCAGTCGAAATGATGGCATTTAGGACGAGCCAGAAATAAGAAACAAGCAAGACCGGAAAACGATGAAATCTGATATGCACCAACATGTTATACAAGACCGCGTTTGTCCCTACCAGGTGTGGACTCTGCGCTTGAGCAGAAACAAGATTCGCGTGAGGCGTCTGCGCATGCGAAGTGTCGACAGCGGCGCCACCGCTGCGTCGTGACGTCAGAGTTGAGTCGGTGTGTACCTTGTACCGTGACCGACTCAAATACCCAAAATGTGCTTCAAAAGTCCACACAAAATGCCCGGGGCAACTGAAGCTTAGCACCGCCAGAGCTTCGGTCTTTATGCATCCTATAAAAAAATATAATAAAAAATGAGTAGGTGCATGGTGCTTTGTTGTTCCCAGACAGAGGTGTGCGACTCTGACATCACGCCGCTACGGTGGCGCTGCGATCGGCACAGCACATGTGCAGACACTTCACCCCACACGAATCTGGCGTCTGCACGGATGCAGTGCGCCACACCTGGTGTGGACAAATATGGACCTGTTTATAAAGGGCCCGTTTCCGTAGACTTTCTGCAGAATTGTAGGGGTCTTTGGAACGGTCGGTCGTCACTAAAGCCTGATCTCAAACTCGGGTGTACTGGCATCGATGATTTTTTCTGCCGGTCCTCCTCCGTCGCAACGCAAGGGAGGGTGCAATCCACCCTCTCCACGGGGGTCAAGGCACCAAGGTGCTGTACTCGCGGACGACTTTCTGTGTCGTTTCAGAAGCGAAGAATGCACGTGCACAGCTTTGATGGGCGCTCAAGATACGCAAGCGCATGTGCGCGAGAATATGTGTAACTCCAGAGCCAACCATCCATGGCGCATATGGTACACAACCGGCCGGCTTTGGTTTCGTATATGTCAGTTGACATATGCAAAGGTCCCTTCTTGGTCAAATTCTGGTGTGAAAACTGCCGTATAACCATAACCTGCGCATTTTCTAAAATTCCTGCTTATTGCCGAGTTTTAGGCAGATAGTTTTTGCATTCCGATAACGACACGACGCACGCGCAAAGGCACCGGCGGGTGTAGGATATCTTAGCCAATTGGCAAAAGCGATCGAAGAAAACTCCCTATTGTTGGGTAGCCGTCGTATACTCCTCAAGAAAGAACAGGCAGGCATCGGGTTGACACAGTTTCTTGTCCCCGATGCCGCGGGGGCACATGGGCAGCCTTGAAAAGCGCCGCGGGTTTTCCGTCCCGTTATACGCTTTCTAATTTTCTGCTCCCGCTTCCTGAGAGCCGGGCTGTCCCCTCGCGTCGGCAGTCCCGTACATTTCCCGTGCCTCGGGCATCCGGTGCCTCGAGCCCGGGCCGAGCGCCGACCGGAGGCTGCCTTCGAAACATCCGGTGCGCTTGCACCACGTTGTGGCCGGCGTCGGTTCCTCCGGCAGCGACGCTCATTTACCCGACTCTTGAGCGCACCACAACACATCGTGAAGCTCCTCGATAGTTTGGCATGCAACGACAGCTCAACCTGTTGAGAAATAACCACACTCCAGAGGCGCGGTGAAGGATGTTTGGGGAAGTACCATGGCACCCTGCAGCTCCTCTTACTGACTGATGTACAAGGAGCTCTTCGAGACCTGTACCATAAAGCCGCAGTCATACTGCACGAACATGGTACAAAGTACGCGGCGTTCGTTGTAGACATGAGAAGAGAATTATCTTCGAATAGGCCTAAAACATGCTCGAAGGCTTCGTGCATGTGTGCATGAAACACGTGGAATGACAGTGTTTTTGAGACCATCGTGACGGAACCGTCTTTCGAGGAACAGACATTCCTCAGACAGATCCCACAGACTGTGTCTACAGGATTCGAAATGCGAATGCGCGGGAGAGCAAAGAGCACGTGCCGCCCTCCCTCCTTATCGCGTGCATGCGCGGAGTGCACGACGGGGCGCTCATTGGATGCGCCGCAGTCTTCAGAATTCCTCGCCAGAGGAGGGCGAAGACTGAAGAGGAAAGCGCTGAACAGAAGGCACGTGCCGAGGATGGCCGTGCTCGACGGGACAAAGGGACGCCCGAGAGGAGAGGGCGACATTTGGTTAGGGCTAGGGATTGTCATGACAGACAAGCCACGATATCCCATTTCGACGTTGTCTGCAGCGAGTCATCATAGAAACACAGCCCAGTTCATTTCTTTTTAAAGGGGTACGGAAACCGAATTCTAGAGCCCATCTCTTCGCCTGAACATAAAGAGTGTTAAAATAGGACTTCACCAATACCAATATTCCGTAGGATAACGCCAGAAAACGAATTTTAAACTGAATAAAATGATAACCAAAAACCACCTCGTGGATGTCTGTGAAGCTTCGATGGAATGTCGTGACGACAACATGCCCATAAGAGCAGCGCCACAACGGGAAGTACGGTCCCTCATAGGCATTACTTAGGCCTGAACGTAGTACCGAGGCGCTTTGGTGAAGAAAGCAACAACAGAGTTGACCACCGTTCGTTTTAGTATCGGGTGGTCTTTCCGGCAACGCTTCTTTGGGGTGGTTTGGAGATTGTGTACGTGCGAAGTAATATTCACGCTACGAAATGTCTGATTAAACGGGCCTGCATGCCCACCTTTCCTGATCACGAGATAGCCGCCTTCGTTAACCACAACGGATAACGAACTCGATCGCTAAGAAGTCAACACAGCTACCATCGTTGCTAAAAGGAGGCGCCCCGTACGGCTCTGCAAAGCGGCGCGCATGTAAACAAATCCCTGCGGCGCTATTCGGGGATGCGGGAGAGAGCCAACGTCCAGGGAGATACGTTTGAAGTAAAAGAGTGTCAGGAAGATCCACGTAAATACCTGTTCGCACTGGGAGCAGAACCGCTCTGGCATTGCGTTCTTGGTAACCGCTTCGGGAACGGTCTTTTACAACCGATTTTATGAACTGCTGGGCCTCTAGACAATCGCAACTCGATGCTGACGAGACGCTTGGCAGAGAAAGATTGGACCGGCATTGAGTCGCTCCCAAAAACTGCTCTAACTCGACATGTGTTGCCGTATCATGTCGAAATAAAATGGCATCTAAAAAAAGTGTACGTACCCAAGTTGCGAAGGCAATTCATATGGCGTTTATTTGAGCTCTATAACACACACACACACAAAAAAAAAGATTGAATCGAGGCGAGTGTCCCTTCTCGACGAGATCGTTCGTGCACCGCTGCATCTGAAAACAAGCTAGGTACGACGAGGGGAAAGACTGGCCTTCTTACCCCAAATTAGAGGTCAGGGTTCAAACTATTCATACGAGGAGGGTCCACAAAGGTCGCGTGGGCGTATTCCATTCATCAAGCCAGCCGATAGTCTGCAGATGGTCTTGCCCCGGATCGTCGAAGTGTTTTGCTAAGCCTAGCGTCTTTGGTGGTCGCTTGGTCGGTGGGTCCCTTGTAGCTTTTTCAGGTATCCGTGGGTCTAGCGTTTGTCTCCGCCGCGGCGTTCAGTTTCAATTACTCTTTTCTTCTTCTTTTCTCTCGTTGGGACGCGCACAGAGAGCACTTTGAAATGCACGTTGGTCGTCGCGACGACGTAAGCGAGCGATGTTGCCGGCGATGCAAAATTGATCATAAAAAGTGCGTAAAGCTTTGTAGCTGTCGTGGTCGTAGGATCTCATCGTAGAGTGCGAAAAACTTGCGATAATTTCGCTTCGTGAATACGGAACTTTTCTTAGGTTTTGCTGTAAGATCGTTTTGTGAATAAGCTCTGTTACCTGTTGCGGACGACGAAGACAAGACAGACGGGTCGTACAAATACGACTCTGGGCAGAATCGCTTCTCGGCCATCATGGCCTGGTGATGTAGCGGCGGGGCGGCATCTTCGTCCTTATTAATGTCATCTACCCACCGCTCTCGTCGCGTTGGTCGGCGACCATTCATTCGAAGCCGCTCCGCCTGCTCCGCAAAATGCTACAGCCCTCGGGTACTTCGACTATGCGAGATTGTAACACGCTGACGCCACCAAGAGGCAAGACTCATAACTACGGTACGCTTGGCTCTCCGAGGCATGATGACGACAAGACCGCGCCGGATCTCCCGAGATGCATCGCGCTCTTCGACGGCTGATTTTGAAGCGCTTGCCGAAATCCAGGCATTTAGAACGAAAAATACAGCCATCCGCTTGAAATATGACTATGCGATTATCAATTACAGGTTTATCTGATTCCATTTGACTTATCTCTAGGTGTTTCCTGTATATTTTAAGTTTCGATTCAGTATCCCTTTAAAGCTCTATTGCATCCTTTATTATAAAGCTTCTCCTATTCTTCTCTCCCTCTTTCTCTATCTCTCTCTCGCGCTTCCTTCCGCGCACGTTTGCTTCAAGCGTAAACATATGCGCCAAACGTATACGAGATTGTGCGGCTAAGAGAGTAAAGCGTAGAGCGTATTTGTCATTCTACCCAGCTCCATAACAAAAGCAAAACGTCGCGCGTGCATAAGCTCATTTGAGAGTCCTTAATTTTCAGGAGTTTTAACAAGAAATCTCATCGAAACGTTTTTTTTTTCGGTTGTTAAATTTATGCTCTAAAGCATTTAAAGCTGATTGTTCTGCTGATTGCCATGTGTGGGCTCTACTGGCAGGCGTAATTAATACTTTCAATGAACATATAACAGACTATAGTTCCTGCCGAGGCGTTGTTACGTGTGATGGTTCCCCTCCAGCAGCTAGCTTCTTCGCAATTTTCGAGGTCTCTATGCTCCGTTTTAACGTTTTTGTGTGCAGCGCAGGGTTGTCAGAACTGGAAGCTACACAGCATAGTTTCCACAATGCTGTAGTGTGTCTGCAGCACTGAGGCGAGAGCATGTGGCTTCGTCTTGAGCGTCTCGTTCGCACGCACTGTCGTGCAAAGAGGACACCAAACGAAGTACCTCTGACAGCTTTAGAGTAATGCGCAAACTACGATAACCTCGAGGACACAGAACAAGAAAAAGTTGACAGCAAATGTCAATTTTTGGAATTACATTTGAGCGTGTCAAAAACCTTCGACGATGGCTCGACTAAAGAATTCCTTGGCAATTGGTCATCAACCTTCTCTGGAGCACTATCAATATTCCCTTTGCAGCGATTTTTTTTATTTAAGATAAACTTGGCGTATTTTTAGAACCGAACTCAGGTACGTTTATTTGCTTTCGAAAGGCATATATGCAGTTTTAATAATTTTAACTAAATAGCTTTAAAAAAAGTCAGACAGTATACATTTTGATTTACATCCCATTTAGCTCCCAATGCTCTTCCCAGTTATGTCTATAATTAAGAAAATATCTACAGTGAGAGACAATATGAGCTGTTTTATAAGAGCAAGCAGTTACTTGAAATAATATGCTGCGCAGAAGGCCGGAGCCCGAGTGGAGGTGCAAGTGAGATTCGTGCAGGCTGAGTCATTTTTCAGTCACCCGGGAGAAAGTGTGCAGTCGAAACGTCTTTTGTTGGAAGCAGTTACTTGAAATAATATGCTGCGCAGAAGGCCGGAGCCCGAGTGGAGGTGCAAGTGAGATTCGTGCAGGCTGAGTCATTTTTCAGTCACCCGGGAGAAAGGGTGCAGTCGAAACGTCTTTTGTTGGAAGCAGTTACTTGAAATAATATGCTGCGCAGAAGGCCGGAGCCCGAGTGGAGGTGCAAGTGAGATTCGTGCAGGCTGAGTCATTTTTCAGTCACCCGGGAGAAAGGGTGCAGTCGAAACGTCTTTTGTTGGAAGCAGTTACTTGAAATAATATGCTGCGCAGAAGGCCGGAGCCCGGTGGAGGTGCAAGTGAGATTCGTGCAGGCTGAGTCATTTTCAGTCACCCGGGAGAAAAGGGTGCAGTCGAAACGTCTTTTGTTGGAAGCAGTTACTTGAAATAATATGCTGCGCAGAGGCCGGGAGGCGAGTGAGTACGCAAGTGAGATTCGTACGGGCTGAGTCATTTTTCAGTCACCCGGGAGAAAGGGTGCAGTCGAAACGTCTTTTGTTGGAAGCAGTTACTTGAAATAATATGCTGCGCAGAAGGCCGGAGCCCGAGTGGAGGTGCAAGTGAGATTCGTGCAAGCTGAGTCATTTTTCAGTCACCCGGGAGAAAGTGTGCAGTCGAAACGTCTTTTGTTGGAAGCAGTTACTTGAAATAATATGCTGCGCAGAAGGCCGGAGCCCGAGTGGAGGTGCAAGTGAGATTCGTGCAGGCTGAGTCATTTTTCCAGTCACCGGGAGAAAGGGTGCAGTCGAAACGTCTTTTGTTGGAAGCAGTTACTTGAAATAATATGCTGCGCAGAAGGCCGGAGCCCGAGTGGAGGTGCAAGTGAGATTCGTGCAGGCTGAGTCATTTTTCAGTCACCCGGGAGAAAGGGTGCAGTCGAAACGTCTTTTGTTGGAAGCAGTTACTTGAAATAATATGCTGCGCAGAAGGCCGGAGCCGAGTGGAGGTGCAAGTGAGATTCGTGCAGGCTGAGTCATTTTCAGTCACCCGGGAGAAAGTGTGCAGTCGAAACGTCTTTGTTGGAAGCAGTTACTTGAAATAATATGCTGCGCAGAAGGCCGGAGCCCGAGTGGAGGTGCAAGTGAGATTCGTGCAGGCTGAGTCATTTTTCAGTCACCCGGGAGAAAGGTGCTGCAGTCGGGAAACGTTCTTTATTGTCGCTGGGTTGAAAAGAGATTACAAGGTGGCTGAGGGTTACACCTTCATTGACCTTCTTGTTGTGAGAATTGTGTAGAAGAAGTTGAGAAATACTGTCGATAATCAGGCGCCATAGGTCTTATAATCTTCGGGATATTTAAACGTCGATGTAATACACTGCATCATCGGCTTTAAAGTAATGAATGTATCTTCGTGCGATGAAACTGAGACGTGCATCCTGGAGACATCGTTGGAGACATCGTTTTACACATGGAAGGGGCAGATGTACGATTTCTTAAAAGAATGAACAATTGAGCGAATCGGTATACATATTCACCTTGAAACAGCGCGATTCACTCGAGACGCAGCCGACACAACGAGCTGATGGGACCCATCAGTCATCTTCAAATTTGTTTCTGTACGTGGTCCATTTTGTGTGCTTCAAAACGATTTCAAAGTGCTCGAAAACTGGTGTGACTGTTGGGAAATGAGCTTAAATATCGCCAAGTGTAAACGCAGGTGTTTTTCTCGCTGTACATTTTCCCCGACCGAATGTAAACTGAAAATTGTGACACTTGACCATGTAGGAAATTATAAGTACCTGGGAGTTAATTTGTCGTCTATTTTGAAGTGTAATGATCACGTTGATAACACTGTTGCAAAGGCTAGTAAAAGGTTGTATTTTATTCGCAGGAATTCTAAAATAGCATTTCGCAGTGTAAAACAAACATTATACTTTTCTTTCAATCAACCAATTTTAGAATATGCTCTTGTGATCTGGGAGTCACCACAGAGTTACCATGAACGAAAGTTGGAGCGGGTTCAAAACCAGGCATTACGTTTCGTTACAGGTGACTACAGCCCTTATACAAGTTGTACAAAAATAAAAAAAGAACAGATTAGGTTGGGATTCACTCAGAGTTAAGAAGGTGCTTGAGAATGAAATTCTTTCACAACATATATTACGGACGCACTGGCATTGAAAGAAGTCTTTACATTTTTTAACCACACTATGCATCTGCAAGACGGAATCATTTTAAAGAAAAACCGAGGACTTTCGTTACAATACTGACTGGTTTTCATTTTCATTTTTTGTTCAAACCATTAGAGGGTGGAATACACTTAGGGAAGAAATTGTATCTATTCCTGATAATTCTCTGTTTTATTTTTGTTTCCGTGTATCTATTGTATGAACATGCACAGATGTTTCCTATACCCCCCAGCATAATTCCTAACGGCGCTGCAGCTATTCATGTAAACAATTATTTCATGAGCCTATTATATGCAGCAAAGGCGCGCTTTCGATTTTGACTGTTTCATTGGTCCCATTTGCTCGTAACGTTGGCTGCGTCTGGACCTCACGTGAAACGAAGTATAAACACGGACGAAGTAAGAGGATGTGCGAAACAAACAGCGTTCGTTTCGTCCAGTCGCTCACTTCGTTCATGTCTATAGTAGCACTGTTTCACGATGCGTCCGATTTCTGCCAGCTCTTGGAGGACCCGTTACAAAAACTTGCGCCGGCACGATAAAAATAAATATACTTAGGAAATAGAATGTCCATAATCGGGGAAGTCGCAAAGAGAGGTCTGCTTCGGGCCAGTGCTGCTTCGGGCCAGTGTCGCTAGACACGGATCGCGCCAACCGCTGACTCTGACCCGCAAAGTAGTGACAGCGCTCGGCGCAGCCATGGTTCGCCGAGGCTGCATCCGTAGATAAGCGGCTCTCCTTTCCTCTCCCGTTCGGTGGGAGCCGTCGCGTCAGCAAATATGACACTCTTTAGAAACTCCAAGTCCGACTACTGACGGTGCAAACCTCGCGGGGGCTTGCGCGCCTAGTTTTGTTGCCTTCTCACCCCTAATTTTCACTAATATACCAACAAAAATAAAGAGTAAGACAGGATACACGCGCACCGTCTCGTTGTCGCCACGGGGTCGCTTTATTCCAGCCATGTATTTTGTTTGTAAATTCTTCTAGCTTTTCTTTCTAGCTGAGGCTTCGCGCAATTCAAGGTTCACCTAGGAGAACCTTACGTCAGGGCAAAGACGCTCCGACTACTCTAGGGTTTCGTTCGTCAAGTCGAGCGAGGGCACGCGACGTTATAGCGACCAATCAGAAGCGCCGGTCGTCTCCAGCAACGGTCAGCAGCTGGCGTGTCTGTCTTCCGTCCTTCGGCCCTTCTCAGCACGACCGCTACGTGTCGCAGTGTCGTTTTCGCGCAACGTGGCCAGTGCAGTTGCTCTCTGACTGTGGCTACAACGGTTCTTTTCGCGAAGCTTATCGTAGTAACAACAAGTAGCCGCTCCCGAAAATCGCCCTGGTGTGTTCCCAGCGCACGTAGAAGTCATCTGGCGTGGAGCCCCACCGCCCGTCCGCCCTTATATCTCAAGGTAAAAAGGAAACGCTGCCGTAGGGCTATCTCGCCCTCATGTTATCAAGTGGGAGGTTCAACTCGACATCTCTGAGCACCGGTAGCGGTCTAGACTGGGCGCTATCGCTGTTGTGCGCTATGATAAAACGTATCGAACGAGTTAAGGATGGTCGACTCCGGTAGCTCGTATGCGTAGCTATCGGCCCTTTGTGCTATCGGCGCTTCTAGATTTAGATAGACGACTTAATACGTCGCTGAACCGAAGTGTCAGCGCGTGTTAGGTGCAGAGAGTGATACGTGACGAATACTAATATCTTACGTCCATATTACGGAGGGTGTTTATATTTTAAGGTTATTAACTTCTTTTTGACAGTTCATGGGTGGGCCGTTTTTGCTCTAATCTCGCTCTAGGGATTGTGACATCTGTATATTTTTTTATCAAATCTGTTTCTCTATTTTGAGTGCGTGTGTGCGGCCGTGAGCGGAAGCTAGCTAAGGTTGCTCACTATTTGAGCGTGTTGGTGCTTTTTAAACACTTAGAAAGTGGAGACACATAAGAAACGATACAGACAGGACAATCTTTCACAAAGATTGTCCTGTCTGTATCGTCCTTATGTGCCACTTTCTAAATGTTTAGGTTGCTGTGTTTCCTGCATAGTGTTTATACGTCATTTTGTAAAAACGAGAAACGAGATATTACGTTATGGTTAATCTTTGCTCGTGTCTCGACACCGGAGCTTTGGGGCAACGCGGTAGCGGCATAACATGCATCTCACGTCACGTTGACGCCTTGCGAAGCCACCTTCGACTTAACAAAGTTTCGAGCGTTGTTAAAAGTATCTGCCGACCGTTTATATTCACACATGAGCAGTCACCGTATTTCATCGTCACATCTTCACGGTGCTCCCGATATTTATTTTTCATCTCATATAACATTTTATTAATTAAGATATAATCGTAATTTTTACAAGCTCTTTAAAAAGCACACGCGTTCGTGCGTGTGTGCGCGTCTGTGTTTTTGCGCTTGCTGATAAAGTCGTTCTAAACGTGTAATCTATTATTTTACATCGATTTTGTTAAAATATTTCAAACCGAGTTAAGTGCTCCGTAGTTGACTGGTTGGATGCTTGCCGGTCTCGTTATTTTATTGTTGTTCGTTTTCTTACAGCCACGATCCCCTTATAATGGCTGTCATTGAGCAAAGAAATACTCAGACGCTGTTCCGTGGCACTAGCAGATTTTTTCTGACTGCAGAAATATTAAACATTACCGCCCACTCACAGATAGTATACTTGTGCCGTCGATGGTGGTCAAGCGTAATCTTGTCAAAACCTCGTTGACATTTTTACGCTTGTCAACAAGGTTTGATATGTCTGTGGACGCTTTCTTTGAGTCTTCGCCTAGTGAGAACATCCAACGAATATCGTTGTACCCTACGTGTCAGGAAAAAAAAACACAGAAGAAAATTGAGGATCCTTAGAGCTTCCTGAGAATGTAACGCTTCCATCTTGATAAAATGAAAACAATCTGCTGTATCTACACTTTTGCTTCGCGATTTTTATTTTTGCATTCGAACAAAAAGTGTTTCACTTTCTATTTCCTTAGACCGTTTCAGCAAGATAAAGTGCTGCAAACCTGATTTAGGAACCGCATTGAACCATTCAAATAGTTATAAACGTCGGAAGATGCCGCTGTGTTATAGTGGGGCTGTCCATAGACAACCCGCAATGATGTTACGGTTTTGGCGCTATCCTAGCAATTGAAGCAAGATACATTGGGTATAGGCAACCTGCAATGCTGTTTGGTTTGGCGATATCTGGCGACTGAAACGAGAGACATCGGGTATGCCCGGAAGTGGCGGCTGCACTGTTCAAACGTGAGCTATTACTTTGGTGGCGTTGCCTAGCCCGGGTTTGAAGCAAGATATGCTGGGTAGGTCACGAAGCCGTGATCGCATAACATGCCAGTACGGCGGAAGCTACGGCCACTGGCAGGCCAATCGGAACGTGACTACGTACCACCGGAGTGCGCTTTTAGTGCACGAAGAAGGCTTTTCCGCTGCCTGCGTCATGCTCCAATATGTGTGCGTTTCGCTCGTACAGGTAGCTCATATCGAAGCCGTCGGAACGCAATGTAGGGCATTGCGTTCACCTTTTGCTAAGTTGCAACGAGACAGGGTAGAAACGTGGGCTTTCACTCTGCTGGCGCCGCTTGGCCGTTGCCGGCTGGCTAGTATCGTATATATAGGGTTATTACGCCATAACTTCTCATTTGATTTCTTAAATGTGCTTCTATGGCTCAATATTAAATTAGGCCAGCAAGCGTGCTTCAGCTTGAAAGGCAACAGGCGCAAGCACATGTTAGTCGCAATTTCCGCGAACAAAGTAGGTCGTGTCAGTGCTTCCTCGGAATAAGACGTGATCCGCATTTTCCTCTCGCTGACGAGCAATTAATAATGATAATTATTATTACTTCTAGTGGCTAGTGTGCCAAAACCATCAAGAATCCAATCGTTGAAGTTTAAGATTCGAGTCACACAACCGAATCCTGAAGCTATGCCGAGTAAAATTTGCACGTGAGAGCATTTTGTGTTGTCTTCTTTAGCCATCGTCGACCCCTTTCTAATTACCCTCATATTTAATTATATCTTAATAGCAAGGTAAAAAACGCGATAAAAACAAACGTTCGACTTCATTAGCAAAAGTGGTTATAAGCGAGAGCAACGTTACTAAACCGCTCAGTTAGGAAACTGCCATAGAGACTGCTCTGAAAAAGTGGCACCGACCCGACCGTCCTCCAGAACCGAGCTAATGGCGATCACAACGCCGCCATTTCCTCCGCAGCGGATACTCGAGGAACTGCACGTGACTTCTATTTTGGCTTTAACCGGCCATTAGGGCGCCGAAACAGACACGGTGGAAGAGGTTACAGGGGCGCCACCCCCGTCTCCCCAGCGGGCGCGCCGCGAATTACTACCGAAGCTAAAGTGCACCTAGGTCGGCACGCGCTACCTGAAATAACCGCTGAGGCATGGTTGTATAAAAACAATATTAATTGTGCTGCAAAACCTTGCAAACTAAAGATTTTAGAAAACATCACGCGCCCTCAATTTGTACTAAATTACAAATTAAAGTTACTACAAAAGAGTTTTTTCCAGTTGGTTTTTACGCAAAAACAAGCGTCTGAAGGTTCAAGGTGACCACAGTAAACACAAATGACAAAGAGTGGCGCTGTTGTCGTATTTAGCTCGGTCTCGATGGACGCCAGCGGCCCATGTTTCAACGGTGAGTTTCCCAACTCAGGGTTCTAGTAACGTTGGCGATAGTAAGTCACTACAAAGGTTATGGTTTTTTTTTTCGCGCGTGTGTATGTGTGGTTGTGTGTTGGTGTGTACACTGCGCGCTTTAATTAGCACGAGAGGAACATCGACATTTTTCCGCATTTTGCGCAGAGAGGTCATTGGGAAACCTCAAACTTTACTGCTTAAGTTACTACCTTGAATTAGCATTTTCTAACAAAACTTTATTTTTGACTGTAACCTTAAATTTGTAACAGAAAAGCAGAAAATTTCCACGATCGCATGTTCGTCCGATATGTGTCGAGCTCAGCGCAAAAGATACGCCCGTATAAACCTAAATACTTTAATTTCTTGACATTTTTTTAAATATTTGTATAGGGTGGTTAAGGCATTTGCTTATGGCGGTGTGATCGACGACGTTGCAACCTTCGTGTGTCCTCTTATGCCGAATGGATGGATGGATGGCTATATGGCTGAACCGTTTTAATTGGGCGGCGGCTTGCGCCACCTAGCCAAAGCTTTTAAATCAAATACATTGTAGACAGCGTCAATCTCCAACCATGGGGAGCGTTTGCAATTTAATGGCGGACGCCTACTGCGGAGATTGGTCGCAAGTGCGCATGCGCTGCGTTGTAGCGTGGCGAGGAGGAAAGCTGGCAAAATGGCAGAGTCGTTTGCAGACGATCTTAGCTCGTGTTGCACACACGGCCAGTAAACCACGTGAACCCGATGAGGCAGTTGGACACACTGCAATAGAGGCATCTATAGACGACACACTGGCGCCATCTATATGTGGTAGCTCAGGCGCACTTCCCAAATGCGTATAATTTATGCATCACTCTTTCATTGTGTGCCCTAAATAATTTTGACAATGTTATAAGCGTGCTTTTTTCTCATAGGTAACGCGTACATTGGGTCTCACAAATACTGCGAAACTCGCGGTCTCGAGTTATATACGGTTTACAGTAGTTATAGCCACTTTGCATTGGTGTCGCCATCTTGGCATCACGTGACTCTTCCGCCATAGCAACTTTTCGTCTGTACAGTGCGTTTTCTCCTATTCCTGTCACCACCAAAACTATTTTCGTGTGAGATTACTTGGTTTTGATTTGCCGTTGTATGTCTCGGGCCTTCGGTTAATTATTTTCATTCATGTTTCGAGATATCAAGCGGTCTTTTTTTTATGAAGTGAAATTGGACTGCGAGTGGGTCGACAGACGAACTTGGCCTGAAAATGCGCCCATGACAAAATGTATGAGGGGAGGGGAGGGGGGCCCCAGCAAAATGGAAGATTTCGGGAGGGGGCCCGGACCCCATGCCCCCCCCCCTCCCCCCTGGCCACGTGCCTGCAAAAACGTATATATATATATAAAAAAAAGTCAGATGCACCGTATGGACCATGCGACTCGCAACTTGGGAAGCGAGCACGTTACCACTGAGCCACGAGGATTTTTTTTTCTTTATTCCTAAGCGACGAGCACAACGGGAGACGACCGATTATATTTGGAAAAAGGCGCCGCACTTGAACGTTCATCACAAATCGCAATCTCTAGAGAATGCTCCAGTTGTTTCGCTCCCGGCTCTGGCCACGAGCTCCTCGATTGATTTCACAGCACGCCGGCCGGGGGTACATACAACCCAACCAAGTAACGAAACACGGCATGTTCCTTCACCCATGTTTTGCAGGAGCACGATGTGTCACCGACGTTTTTTCCATTCAGTGTTATCTCAGGCTTGTGCGGGTACGAAGTGAGTGCCGACGCTTGGAGAACGAATCCAATGAACGTGTAGCAATCCTTATCCAGCTTGTTCATACTACAGAATAACACGTGTCCCGCTTCAAGAACTCTTTCACCCTCGAGCAACAGCCGGGATGTTTCGTGGGCCTTGACCACGAACGCATTGATGCTGCTTACAGACAGCACAACTGAAAAGGGGTACACAGTTCTAACAAAATGCCCAGTCAAATAGAATTTAAAAAAATCGCCTACCTTCAACGGTAGGTTGCACTTTGTAAGCATCCATTGCGGTGCGCGAGACAGCCGCCGAAAACGACAAGTTGACTCGCATTCTCTAGTCCACGCCGCCGCGCTTCCGTTCAGCGACCGTTTCCCTGCTCGCCTGCAACCGGCTCCCCGGAAACGTTCGAACGGTAGCCGATTTAGGAACTTGACTGGGTTGAGTAGTGAAGCCAAACATTGGGTTAAAAGAAGCCTTAAACACCTATAGTATTAAAAAAAGTGAAGACCGACACACTCCACCCTTGACGCAGAGTGCGGGAAACGGTCACGTGATCCCCATCCTACGTCACGACGATAGTCCCGTCAGGTGGCGCCACGCCATGTTCTCGGGTTTAATAGCGGTTACAAATGATGTATCCTGTAGGCGGGAATAGAAGTCGTGATCATATCTGGAGTTCAACAATGGCGGCTCGGAGGGTACGCCGACTGGCGGTGGCTCGAGTAACTTATGCGCGAAAAGCGTCTGTACGCATATCGCTAGGGTTCTAGGACTCCCTGATAGATGGAGCCAGTCTGTTCACTCGTCGTAGGCGCTTACAATCGAAAACAACGCACTCAGTCACGCTGAAAAACAAAGGTATTTTTTTTCCTTTAAAGAGCGTATAACATACAATTACATTTAACATTTTCATATGGTAGTATAAAGTAGACATACTTATTTTGTTTAGAATTGTCAATGATGTAAACGTACCAGTTTTTGGTAACTTGTGACTATACAATCGTTGAAGTTTTGTTTCAGCATTTGGAGCACCAAAAATGGAGGGTCATTCCTATGACCCTCCCTCTGGGGCGTCATTCATATACCTCAGTTACTTTGCAACGTAAAACCCCGATATTTTGTTTTATAACTACACCTTTTTGTTTTTATGCAGCATGTACCGTTAAAGGAGATCATCACAAAAATTCGGCAACACGACAGCCAAATTTGGCAAGCGGAGCCATCGCCTGTCATATTTAGCGAGCTCTTAAATAAACACTCACCGCAGGTTTAAAACACGCTGGACGCTGTGTTTCCCGACCTTATCCGTAGAATTAAGATATATTTAAAACTTTAATTACTTTTCTGTAGTCTCAGCAGTATTAGGAAGGGCTTTAACATTTCACATTAACGTTTGTTCCAGCCAAGGTGTAGTGTAACGAGCAAAAGGCCGGTGGATATATGGCAGAAAGCGCCCTTGTATGCAGTACCTTAAGATGGGGTGAGCGTATACCCTGTAGAAAGGCTGGGTGCATGCCATCCAAGATAATAATGTAGAATATAATTTTATGAATCACCATCGTTACAGCTGACAAACGTTGTTTCCAAAGGTGCCAGGAATTACAAGTTTAGTAAGATGAATAGTTTTGTATAACGCATCACTCAAAAGATTAAAGTAATAAATACAAATGTTTCCCTCAGTGTTCCCGCTTACAGCGTTCGAGATCGTCATCATCAAAATAGTGATTGAAGAAGAGCTTCTACTTCTTATCTAGAAAATACTTAGCAGTGCAAATCTTTGACGTAACTTTGTGTGTTGGGTAAGTCTTAATATAATGGTATTAATAACTACCTTGAGCACATTCGGACTGAAGTAGCTGCCAGTGTATTTGCTTTTAAGTTAACCCTTGTTAATTCTTGCATGTTTTTTTGTTTTGTTTTTTGTTTTTGTTCGTGAGTAAATCAGCAAGATTAGTGCAATCAAAAGCTAGAAAACCAGCAAACATAAATTAAATTGCAAAGTCACGGTGCACTTTCTGAGTTTTGAGTTTGATAAGGAGCCACTATCAAAACGACAAATGACAAACGCAACGACGTGGTATTTTAAGCATTGCTTGATTGGCTTCATCGACTCCTAGCGTTTGCTGCGCCTCGACGTATGATGCAACAAAGTATTGAACGCTGTCGACATCACGAGTACGCATAAATATTCTAAAATTAAACATGCAGTGCGCATGAAACACGCTTAGCGTGAAATACTGAAACACAACCGTACGGAAACACAGGCGTACGGATATAAACTTCTAATTTATTTTGAGAAGCAAAAAAAAAAAAAATATCAGCAGCTAAGCCGAGAAAGCGTGGATTTGTTTTGCAGGCACAGATTGACCTCAACCTTCGCTTGCCCTGTTTCAACAACCTTCTTTCAACAACTCAAACAATTATTTAAAAAAACACATAATCGTGCGAAGATACGCAGAAACAATAAATACTTGTGATATCTCTACAAAACATAAAACGGATGGTCGCAAAGTCGGTGAGGTTATTCATAACCGGCCACGCTACTTTTGTTTCGTCCTTTATACGCGGAAGTTTGAGAAGAACGTAATTTTGTTGTGCTTATCCGCAGTCATCCGTCTTTTACTGGCCAGACTTTGGAATCAACGTGTTGTGACCTTGCCTAATCTCTCTCGTCCCCGCCGCCTCTTTCCCCGCTCGTCGATAAAACCGGGCGGCTTATCAGTTGCTCCAGAACGAGCTGCACGCGGACTAGGATACTCGAAACAGCATTAAGCAAACCTTCTCCACACACAGCCTCCTCGCCCGCCTACTGCCCTCCGGGCTCGTAGTCTGCGAAACTTAGACATGCCCACTGCAGAGATAACTCCTATTCAATTTCCTTTCCTTTTTTCTCCCTCCGGTACAGGCAAGCAGTCTGTCAGGCCGATAATCGAGCAGCAGATAGATGCGAAAGCTGGTGACCTTCCCCAAGCAGCCCTCCGAAGACATGGGCGACAAGGGCAGCCCTCATCACAACCCGACGCAGCAGACGGGACAGGCGGGCCAGACCTGGATCAAGGAAGAGCTGCCCGATGAAGAGCAAGATGTCAACCATGACTCTCCCGTGGACCTTCAACAGCAGGATCCGTCAGCGCTGCACCCGTCCAACGGGTCCGGTTCGTCCCCCGAAAGAGACGAAGGATTCGCTGGAGTCGAACAGCATTCGGAGGACCCAAGGCACGATGCTTCGTCGCCCATCAAATGCGAATCTCTGGAACCCGAAGACCAGGAGACTGCGGTCTCGAGGAGTTCGGGAGTGGCAGAGTCAGCCATCTACTACGCGCCCAAGTACACGGGAAGTTACGGCGACGGATACTACCAGACGCCCACGCCCTTGTCGAATCCTCACATCGTGGAAGGCGCCCCGTCGACAGTGCTGAGGTACCAACCGGCTTCCGGTTCGGTTCACTCGGCTCCCTACTACCCTCCGGTGTCATCCTCGGGGATGTCCTCGGGACCAACAAGAGAGGCTTCTAACATCCTGGAGGATCCGAACCCGACCTACTCTCACCTTACTCCAGCAAGCACGGAGCCGCTGTCCTACTCTCCCAGCAGCCCTTACCAGCAGATGCAGCAACCGAACCACAAGACTTACCACCAGTACTCACCCCAAGAGTCGTCCTCGCCTTCTAGTCCCGTCATGATGACGGCCACGAACGCAATGTGGACCGCGCAGACGCCTCCCCCGCAGCATCAAGAGGACTACGTGTCGGCGGCCAAGATGAATAGCAGTTCGGGTTTGCCTTCGATGACGACAGCGAGGATTCAGCATTCGTCGCAGCACCAGATGAGTCCACCCAGGACGCAAGTGAATGGAATGAGCCACCAGTACGGCCAGTACCTGGGCTTCGAGCATGGAGGCCAGGCCACGGCTGTGCAGTGGAGTCATGGAATGGATGCCAGCGGTGCGGCCATGACGGGGCTCACTTCTTATACGGCTCTGGTGGGCGACAAGAGGGCATCTCTCGGTGAGTGAATATTCCACTGCTTATCGCACCTGGAAGTTTTGTTCATATTCTCTTTTCGGTAACAACCAGTGATCAAGAATAAACGGCACGTGATAAACGTCAGTTGCGGATGGTTTCTAGCATTATATTCACAGTTGACTTCTGTGAAATAAACTGGGTGTTAGAGTGAACTATTACGCTGATGATATATTTTAACTTGCCATCGAATATACATTTGTGAAAGCGGATTGGAAAACGCGTTCTAGAAATTGCTATAAAAGAGTAAAGGGTGGCTGCGTTGCTTTCCGCTTAACGTCACATCGAGCGCCTTTCGGTTTCCGTGGTAACACCGATCTCGTCGTAAAAACGCCGAAGGCAATTGTAACGCGCTTAGTCATACTAAAAATGTACACTATCTATGTGCCTTCTGTGTCTGTGCTCAGGCGCCAAGGACACAATCTGACTGTACTCAAATCATAGACGTCTGTGGCTTCTGTGTATATTTTAACCTTTAATCGTACTAGATTCTCGCTTTTGTGGTGCCACTCTGGTTTCCTCGCCTGCCAAAACTTGAAAGGTTACTTTCGACTAACATTCCAGCTGGCATGTATCATGTACAACCAGCCTGGCGTTTTTACAGACAAGTCTTGTACAGGTTAACTAAAATGTTGATTATGATTACAATTACACCAGGCGCAAAAATCTTCGATAACTGTGCTTTATTACTCTACCCGGTCGAGTAATAAGGTAATAAACGTCTGACTAAATTACCCTTCAGGCACTACGCACAATACAACGAGTGCAGTTGCATGCACTGCATCCTATGCAACAGTTACTACTTCAAAACATATATCTAAAACAAAAGGCACTTTGAATATGCATTTGTCAATTACTTACTTTACTTCTAACCTTTTAAAGCGAGCGCGTTCTGCACGCGTACCTACGTTTCCGGCCGTCTCCTTAGTGATTGGGTAATCTGACAAAATATCTATTAGATATTACTCGCAAAAAGTGGCGGTCAGATTTTCGAATGGCTTTCCGAAGCCACGTAATTATTGCGTCTTATTTTGCATGCACGTTGAATTAGGAGATTTAAATGGGTGATAAACTTTGTAAGGCATTTTTTAAAGGAAGAGGGGATGGTTTTTTTTGTTTTTTTCATTCGCGTCTGTGTTACGTGGCGACGCCTTTTAGGACCAAGAAGCTGCTCCAAGTATTTCCAATTCCGGACACGTGCTTTACCATGTGACAGTTCTTAAAAAAAACAAAAAAACAATACAACAAACATGAATGGCATAGGGTTCGCCTCCACACGCTTTTGTAAAGGAAATAAGACTGACAGAGATGGGCAGGGTTAGCCTTCATTTTCTGTGGCACGCAGATATTCCGGCCTCTTTTATAATTCTTCATAATCTGATAGCTTTTCTTCTTATGTACAAAATTTTGATGTTTATTTGGCGTTCGAACGTTGAAGGATGGGATGGCATTTAACCGGTGTTGGTTTTCCTTTTATTCTTCATTCACGGATTGGAATCACCAACCGTCCCCATAAATTTGAGATTTGCTGGAAACAAAAAAAAAAAAGTCGCACCTGGGAGACGTGACAGTAGGTGACCACTCACTATTTCAATACCATATGCGCATTTTTTAAAGAATATCGGCATTTTATTTCTTATTTATTGTTTTAGAGCGCAGCTCTTAGGTGCCCGTTCCCGGGTTGAGCGGCGTCGCCGTCAGTGTCGGCGTAACCGTGCTGAATTTAGCGGGAAAGTTGACGTCACGTAACCTCAATACTAATTCAATGTGTTGAGGTCACGTTACGTAAATTTTCCCGCTAAACCTAGCGCAAAAACTGAATTTTTTCACAGGTTGCGTGACACCAGGTCATGGGACGTCATTTTCCCCGGTAAATTTAGCGGGGAAACTGAATTGGAGGAGGAGGGGATGGAGGAGGAGAAGGAGAGGGTACGGAGGAGGAGAAGAGGCATACCCTCCCCTCCGTACTTTCCCTCCTCCTCCTCAAGAACTGCGCTCTAATTTCGCATTACGGAGATTTGTAAACGTCTTCCATTTTTTCTTGTGGGTACCGCCATGTTGGTCCTTAGCGCAGAGCGAGCGCAATTAGCGATAGTTATGATTACAAGATGAGACTTCCAGGGCTTTACACGTGATGTCAAAAAGCTCAGGCGATATCGTTTTGCACCGTCGCAGACTGTTCTAACGTTTCAGGACGACAAAAAGAAAAAATGCTTCCTGCGATTTTAGGAAAAAAAACAACAACAGAAAAACCTCACATAATTTGGCATTTATGATTTGCAGCACCAATATGGCTGAAGTGTGGTTACTCTGAAGCGCACTTAGTTGTTTTATAGTAGGTGACTGGTCAAGAGTTCTCTTCCGCCCCTTTCCCCTTTAGCAGAGTGAACCCTGGAGGGGAGGTCTACAGCGTTCTCTCGTTGAAGTGGAAAAGGGGGGGGAGGGGAGCTTCCCTTGAATTCTTAACCTGTGCGCGGTTTGCAGAGGTAGGTATTGCTTCGAGCTTTTCGCTAGAAAAAAGACACATTGCCGTGTTCAGTTTGATGTTCACGGGTAAAACTTGAAAACTTGTAAAACCTATTGCGTCAAACTATTAGCGTGAAAACATTGGAAGAATAGAATGCGCCACGTCGTGTGGGAGATAGGGGAGGCACCAAAAAAAGTAGAAGTGTGAGAAGACAGCATGCACTGACGAGCATTTCTGTTTAAATGAACAATACCACTAAAAAAAACAAAACTCGCGCGTTACGTTATTGTTAGTGGATCCCAACGTTATTACATTAGCTTAGTTACGGAACTGCTCATAGACGCTGCTTGCACGAGCAGCAGCACCCCCCCCTCCTCACTTACCACGACTCGCCTACCGTCGTTCGACGCGCCAAACGGCTGCTATGGTAACTGCAGTGTAATCTATGAGATACGTACGTTTCGAAGCACAACGTCTAGATGGCGTTCTACCCTGCTCTATGGAACACGCAGTTCGTAAACGAAAATCTAGATGGCGCTTTGAACGATGGGAGGTGGATGCAATGAGGGGCATCCACCTCCCATCGTGGAGCATCCCAGCTCGCACAAGCGGCAAACACGTCGGACGAGAATACGCCGCAAAGGGGTAGACGCAGAAATCTTGGCTTCGCCGTGTCCTGCAGCCGTGTCCTGCACTGCGCCCGTTGTAAAGCTCTGCAAGACGAGCTCGCGGCGACTCGTATCTGAGCCAGGAGGCGCAGCGCGCGGATCCACTATATCCATTTTTCGTTGTTTATCCCCGAGATGGGGTGGCGGGTTCGAGTCCCGGACGAGGTGTCCGCAATCTGACGGAGGCTTATATCGGAGAAAGGCGCCGCGTGTGACCGAGATTTCGGTTGCACGTCAAAAGATCCACGTGGGTCATAGAAATTAATCATGAGTGTTCTGGTAAGGCGTGTCAGGCCAATACCATCTAGAAGACGAGGCCTGCACGGATCTCCTCTAAACGTCATCACTAGTAGATCCACTCAGCGCCCCCTAGCTAGCCCGGATGCGCAACATTGTTTGCTACACCGTCTGCTTCATCGCCTGCTTCAGTGGTTTTTGTAGCAGATAATGAAACAGATGCTCACGCCGAGTGACGATTGCTATAGCAGACGATGAAGTTGGACGTTCACGTGGAGCGTCGAATGCATAAGTGAAAATGCCTTACTGCTGTGCGAATGGCTGCAAAGCCCTTTGCTGGACGCTGGAACTGGGCGGCATATTTGGGGAGCTGTTTAAAGCGCATGCTCAGAACGAGCTCACATTAATAGGAGATTGGCATTCGTGATGGTGTCGCATTGCAAATGAACTGTGGGAACTCGCTATCAGCTCGCGCTCAGCAGTCGCGCCTACAACTATGGCCGCCAGTGAATGCGACGTAGTTCTGACGTGGCCCCTACTCTCGTCTAGCTTCAGCCTGTTTGCCGCTTTGGGCGGGTCGGGGGTCTACTAACGATGACGTCATGCGCAGGCCTTGTCTTTTAGGGGGTATTGGTCGAATGCCCTTCGTCGGTTTGACGCGTAAAACTTGCAAATTTGACTTCCACCGAGGCGCAAAATGCCGAGTCACTGGGTTGTAGACCTGTGTAGACGCTTCAACATAACTATGTTGTAGCAGACCCGTGCACTTTATCTGACATGCCACAGGAGAAAGCAAGTGCGCATGCTGAAAACGCCTTTCACTGCTCAGTAGACCAAAGTGGCGGTGTGCAGAAGGCGCGCTGTCACTTTTGTCTACTGGTCAGTGAAATGATGTGGAATAGAATGATCCATAGTCACTGTGGGATCATCTATAGTCACTGGAACCTTAAGAAAGGCGCAGAGCGTGGCTTGTTACTTTCCCACTTGATGCTTCGTGATTGGATCTTCGGCGCCCATAAGGGCCAATTCAGCAACCGCATTGGCTGCGAAGGCTAGCGAAGGTTCTCGAGACACGCCAGGTCCTGCGTTTCCGAAGCTGACAGTGACTATTGTGGAGACGTTATGGGAGGAAAGGCGCAGTTCTTGACTTCTCTGAGGCATTGTCAGGCCCTCGCTTTGGAATGATCAACGGTTCCGGACTTTGTGCCCTGAAGTCGGCAGATGGCGCAGTGTAACCCCCTTTACAGTATAATAGCGCACACCTAAAGCAACATGATGCCTTAAAGATACTCGCTCAGTCGCTAACGTTAGAAGATGAGAAACGAACTTTCTTTGCCTGGGTGACCGTTTATAAATGTTTCTGGGATTACTGCAAGGCTGAACTGGGTGAGCAACAGGCGTGGGCAGATCTTTCGCTCTTCAAAGAGTGATTTCTCTCTTTTGCAAAAGACGAGAAAAACCGTGCACAAGCACTCGCTTAAAATTTGTCCAAACAGGACACTTCAGAAATCGTGAGGCGACACGACTCCGTCAAAAATTGTGGAATTTGAAGCGTCCGGCAGTCTGATGTCTGTTCAAACACTACCGAGCAAACATCACGATTTCCTTTTCGCTTCCTCCGCTTTTCGATGACCTCGGTGCTAGTCAGACTTGACGTCACACACCGGCTCAATGTTGTCCATCTGTTCTGCCGGACCCTCGTATCCTTGGTCGTGTTCCAAAATTTACTCGGTCTTACTTCATGGTAATGGTTTTGTACCTTATCGTTCGAAAACGTACCCGCGTCAAGCGTCGCTCTATCTGCGTTATCACGTGACACGACCCGCCGGAGTAGCTCGGATCTATTTGGGAAAGATTTCGAACACAGCGCTTCCCTTTCCCGCTTTCGGAACCTGAGGAGCAGCGGAGGTCTTGAGCGATTGACCGACAGCCGACAGAGCTTGGGAGTGGCTGTCCAGACCCACGTGATGAGCATGCTCAAGGCAACGCACACACACAAAAAAATTATCTGCAAAAAAAAAATGCAAATCGGGCGGAAGTGGTATGTTGCATGACTTATGTCGGAGTCGTGTCGCCTCACGATTTCTGAAGTATGCTGTTTAAACGGGCCTCTAGCTATACATATAGGCTTAGAGTACTGCAGCATATTCGTTTGTAGAGTACAGATGATCCGCAAAGCGACTTGCAAATACGACATCATAATATGCAGAACTGTATATGCAATCCTCAAAAGAGGGATTTAAATGCAAAAGTGCTATAGACCTGTACCTCAAGTTTTGAGCAGCGCCCCTGGCGAACAAAAGCTGATATTTTTAGGTCGCTCTTCCGTGGTGAGTCGCGTTGCATGCTTTCCAATGCTGTTGGTGCCCGTGGACAGACGCCGAGTGTTGCTGACAGACGCTACTTTACGCCCGTGGGCCGTGCACGAGTTGACGCTAGACGCCGCTTCGCGTCACCATGAAATGGTCGCGTTCCGCGGACGTTTACGTAGGCGCCTCCTGTGTGGTCGCGTCCCGTCGACGCTACAGCGCCCCCTGGCAGAAAGAAACAGGCCTATATAGGCACTGATGAAGAAAAGAAACGCAGGTAGTTGTGGCTGCCGAGCACCTTAGTAGTAGAGAGTTTTCGTTGACTGCGTTTCCCCTCCGCTAAGCCTGTCGCAACGAAAAAGCCGCTACTGCTCATGCGCGTTGATGGTCTTGACTGTAGAGTTCCGGGTATCGTAGAGGGTTGCGGAGAGCGTTGCGGGACGGCGAAAACCATCTGCGAAAACTCCCTATCATCGCTCCGATTACATTGCGGCCGATAAGAACGAATCACAAAGCGAGAAGCGTGAGCATGATCAGTGCTGGACAAGATCCTCAACAAAAGTATTTAAGATCAGTTACTAAATACATGCTCCGCAAAGCATTTCAAGGACTACTCGAGGTACTTTCTCTGCAAATGATCTCGAGTAGAGTACACATACGTTGCAATGTAATTTTCAAATACAAATTATATAAATTAGAATAAATGATCTTGAGTAGAGTACAAACGCGTTGAAATACCTTGAGGTCCAGACGAACTTCCGCTTAGCATAAGCAGACGAACTTGCGCTTAGCATAAGAAGGATTTCTTGTAGTAGGGTAACCCAAATGCTGCCTTCCAAGATGACTAAACTTCAAAAAGAAAGTCACGCGGCGACACGGAAAAGCTGCTGTATTTCTCGCGTTTGTAGATTACTTTATATTTTTCTCCATCGGGCATACTAGGCTCTATTAGCCTCTTCAAAAAGGGGTACAACTCTGGAAGGACCTTTTGTCTGAATTTTGAGAACTCATCCCCTACTCGTAGCTTATTTTCTGCCTTGTTGCAATCTCTGTCCTCATAAAAGGGTCGGGCTATCAGAGTATTTTATACGTAGAAAGTTTAAACATAAAAAAACCTTGCATTCTTTTTGTTATCTTTCCATTTTTATCTATGTGACCCTTTGTTTGCATTTTGAGTGCGCGTTTTTGTCTCTGGCTTCTGTCGCGTTCAGTGTTCGTTCGTTTCCCCTTGAAGTTTGCAATCGGTTCAACTTTGAGCTGGACTGTGCCAATTGCTCGTCCTCTAAAATATTCCCCGGACGAAGCTTTTTCAATATTGAAAAAATAATATTTGAGATAAAGAATGCAAAATATTGAGGAACATAACTGTACTTCTTTGTTGTCGAAAGCCGTGTTGTGCGTTGCCTATTAGGTAGAAAGGGTCGCAAAAAATATTAATAGCTATTTGTATCTATTTTTTGTAATTATGTGCGCCATGATTGGTAGAATAGCAATGTGTCTGAAGCTTCCAAAATCATTTTTCTTCCCCTTCTTATATACTGGCCTGATAAATGAGACTTTTAATCCCTTCGGATTATCTCCGGTACGAAGAATGCCATTGGATATTTTGAGCAAAATTTGTTTTAATTTACGAAAATTATAACAAAAAGCTCTGCAGTTAATTTTGTTATTTCTCGGCGATTAGCTACGGACATAGATTGTATAATTTCAAGGTCATTTTTTGTCGTGTCTGGTAGATACGCTAAATTCGCGCAGCTGGCGTGCGTGGTAGAGATTTCTGTGCTCACAACCGGTATATTACTTTTTAACACTCTTACGGAATCAACAAACGTTTTACTAAAGTATTCTGCTAAGGACCTATAGGAAGAATTTCTACAGAAATGCTTTTGAATCGTCTCATCGCTTGTATTTTTAGTTTTCCGGACACTTAGTTCATTAAGGAGATTCCATGTTTTCCTTAAATCCTTTATCGAGTTTGTAAACTAGTTTACATAATGGTTTCGCTTTGCTAGACATATTTTTGCAGTTAGTAGGTTACGAACCTCACGGAATCTTTTCGGGACTTTGCTTACGTCTCATCCAAAGTTTGTCAATGCAATGGGACAATTCTAAATTTTCCTCATTTATCTTGGTAGCATTGCAATAAATATCACCAAACTTGTCTACCACATTGTTGTAGGCTGTTAGTCATATTCTAAGAAGAAATTTCAATCAAACCTCTGAATTAAATATATATTTTTTGCTATCTAAAACAATTTTGCACCCGTTTTCCAATAACAGACTTTCTAATATCGCCTCCCCCAAAACTAAAAGGGCGGTCGCGTAATGATCAACTATGTAGTCCATTACATTTTGTTATTTTATTGCCGTAAGATTCTTCGCGGGTGTAATATTGGATTACATTTCCGAGTACAAAACAAGAAAGGGCGTCGAGATAGGTGAACACTCTATGTTTGGATTTGTTTAAAACTTCGATGTTAAAGTCACTTGCCAGAACTACATATTTGTTGTTAGAAAATTTCGAAAGTAGTTCGACCAATTTCTCACAAAAACAAGTTTATATTTGTACTGGAGGGTCTATAAACAGCACATACCACATACTATAAATGCACCTTATAAACTTTTGCCACACAGACTTCGGTGTTTAGCATTGACAGTTTTATCCTTTCAGACGAGCATTTGTCGTTAATATACAATATTACTCCGCTGCCCTTCCTGCCCTCTCGGCAGTGGCAGTAGCGATGGAAACCGGGTAAACCAAATAAATAAAGCGCATGCAAGTTGCGTCGTCTGCGTTCAGTTCTGTCAGTATTAGAATATCCAAATATTCTAACCCATCAGCTTATAGCACCGCCAACTGATTACGCTTCTGACGTTAATGTGTAATAGACTTAGTTTCGTAGTAGCGCAGAAACCTTCCGCCATTGCCTGTTTCGTGTAAGCATCCCACTCGTGGAACGACTCTAAAGAATACTTCATGATCACCTGATTTTAGTTATAGATCTCTTTCACTTTCAACCTGAATAGCGGCCGCACCCTTCTCCGCTGTCACAAAAATGTTTCCATGTTTTTATCCATGCAATCTTGGGCGCTTTTTTCCTAGCACATGTCTTTGTTGCCCGCAGTAAGCTCTTCAGTGCATGGTTTAAGGTTTCGTTGATGTAAACGCTCTCGCTACCAAGAGCCTCCCGCTTCCTTGCTCAAAAGTCTCACGTGCGTCTCTCAGCAACCCTCGCCAGAATAGGTGGAGGTCTACCTTCCATGGCCTTCAGCCTATGCGCAGCTTCGATATCCTTGTCTGCTAGTTGTAGAAAATAGTAACAATTTATTTGACTTTTTCATTAAAAAAAAGTTTTAATAATAACATTTTTGTTTAATTTTGCCGATGTTATGAACCCGGGTTGGTTTCAAGCTGCCTTATTTTTTGTTGTATTTCATGATGTGCATTTACGCCCAATTGTGCTATGACCGGTCGTCGTGATTTTTAAATAAAAATGTGAAGATAGCCACGAACAGACCAATGTTCACGTTGTCATCCTCGCAAAATTCGGCTTGATAGGTCGCTATTTTATATGCTTAATTTTCGTTCTTCGGAAATTTTATGAAGCACAGCGACGCCACTTTGAATCTGTGGAGATAGGGAATTTTGTTTGTGTAAAGGAACGCGTTATTTGACCGATTACCCAAACGAAGGCCATTTGCGATAGGCAAGTTACACGTGTCGCGGTGCAACTGAGAATAACCTCACTATACTTCGTTTCATCTTATCTTGTACCGCAGCGAAGGCTAGAAGCGCGAGCTCATAGCGTTGTCAGCTGCCATTGGTGCATGAGAGCGTGTGCCGCTGAGGTGTGCTTTAGATGGCTTTAGAGCAAGGAGCTCGCGCTTGTAGCCTTTCCTGCGGTACAACACAAGCTGAAACAGTATAGTAGGGTCATTCTCGTCATAGCAGTCAATGCGAAAACCAATCAAACGCATGTAAAAAAAGAAAGATTGCTACGATCATTATTTTTAAGATCCCCATCACGTTGATTATAGTTTCCCTCTTCACTGCAGTGGAAAAATAAAACTTTAATAAGATATTCCGGGGTATCGCAGAAATATAGAATTAGCTGTCCGCGTGTTCTGCCTTACTATATTAATTTTTTCCTTAAGTGTTAGTCCTAAATTTTCAAGAAAACCACGAAGCCGTTGAATGCCTCATAAAATATCGAATCTAACTTAACCAAGGTAATTAAAGTAGAATCCTTAAAAAACAAAAACAACAAGTATACATGCAACTGTCTCCAGAGTTCCAGGACCTGCTGGACTCTCGGTCTAATTAGATGCTAGCATTGTTTTCCCACGACTTTATTTCAATATGCTGATGGCTTCTGTGGTCAATTTTCAGAAATTACTCTGGTTCCTGAAACACGTGCATTTATAAGAGAACGTCGCCATTGCATTGTGCATTGATCAAATGAGATATTAGTTATATTGTTTTTGAATACGGCTTGTAGAACGAAACAATGGTAGAGCACAGAAACTCTTTAGATTTCATTTTTACGGAAAGACCAGCCAGACGAGCTTTCTGCATATTTCGTATAAGAGGTAATATGTCGAGTTGCTTTCCTAGCCAGTCTCGAGCACGCGTAGCCAGTCTAATCGCTAAGTGGTAGCTTTACTTTGTTTTAAACTTCGTGTATCGCAGCTGCAGACAATTCTAAAAAGGTTAATCCTAGAGCTGGTTTGGTTTCCTAATTAGTTGTTTTATCTCTTCGTGACCCTAGCACAGTTGCCGTTACAACACGCAACGTTGACGTAAATATGAAAACAGGATGCGTTACTAGAATTTAAAGGAATAAGAAGCAGGAAGGACTAATACGGGCAACCGCTCTTTAAGGGAGGAACTGCGTTTAACTTTAGATGCAGAGTTGCAGACACAGCTGCACGTATTCTACAAGAATGGTGTCTTATGGGGTATTTACACGGAAGATGCTTTGGGCGAGGGATGTGCTTGACGTCAGTGATCGGCGTATCCGGCGGCCTCCCGACTCCAGCATTCACACGGACGGCGGGTATACGAGAGGGATGTCAGCGTAGTCAGTTGCATTTACCGGTCGGTCTCTGGCCAACAGGGCTCTGTGCACGATGACGAGAGTAGAAAAGTGAACGCGTACATGAAACGGTGGTACGCGGTTATGGCAGCAGCGCTGTTAAATGCAAAGCAGGAAAACAACAAATTGCTTGTCGGAAGAAAAAAAAGAAGAGAAAGGAGAAGCTTTTTGAATGGGTGGAAGCAGCACAAAGAAGGTAGAATCCAAAAGCCAGTTTTATGAGGAGCGGCTTGAGGACGGCATTCATGAATATCGAAGACTCCTTCGGGTGCCTCGGACGACATGCGCAATGGCTCAAGTCCACGACCTCCTGCATACGCTATGCCTTTTCGGAAGCGCACCCAAAGGGTGTGCGCTCCGACAGAGCAGCGGGCAGCGCCGAGGGGCGGTGCTGCCCGCGTTTGGGAGGTTATAGAAATCCGATTGAAGAGGGAGTCCATCTCAAAACACATTGAGCATTTGCAATGTAATGGTGGGCGCCTCCCGCGTCCGTCATTACTCATCACGGAGAGGGATCGGTGGCAGAGTGTGTTGCGGATACCGCAGCTCGGAGGATGCGGAGCGGAAGCTCGCGGTGCAGAACCCATCGATCCCAGGTTCGATCCCCGCCCCATCCCGTTTCCATCTGGATGAGCATCGTAGCGGCGTGCTGTCGCGCATCGGTCGCTACTGCGTGAGCATGATGCACGCTAAGGAAACCAGGGCAGGTTTCCCGGTTAATGCGGGCATTTTTCCCGGCATTTAAAATAGCCCCAAAACAAAAAATTTTGAGGTCAAGTGACCAGCTTCGTGGAGACGAGACAGTAAAGGTACCTAGCATTCCAGTCGAATGGCTGCCGTAGAGGCTGCACAGGCTGGAAACGCAAGTGAAATTATCGCATTCGTATACTTTAGGAGCGGCGTGTAAAGTTATTTTTGGGGAAGGCCGTGTTAAGTGAGCATTAAAGCCGTTATCATACTGATGTTACGTCGTACAAAAGACAGTCTGTAGACACCGCCTGGGGAGTGTCTCTTCCTCCTATTCAGGTCCTGTTACTGTGGTCATACAGAAACTGACTGTAGGCAAGTTCGAAGCCTACATACTACGGAGCAAACATGCCTGAAACATGCGTGAAGTTTGTCCGCAGATAATTATGTCATGTCCGCGGAGAAACTCCGTGTCTTTTTGTATGTTGTACAAGCAGTTTGAGTGCGGCTTAAAGAAGGCAAGGAAGGCTCACGTTTGCTGGGTGCAATCGGCTGGAACGCTAGGTACTTTCTCCCCGCGGAGTCTGATCACGTGACCTCGAAATCCCTCTTGCGGATATTTGAACCTTCCGGAGAAATACCTGCATTCACCAGCAAAACGGCCTTGGCTAGCAGTCGTATCTCGTGTATACATGGTAAACCAGTGTCGCTGTTTCTCTAAGGCAGACCGACATTGGACAGTCTACACCAGGGGTCTCAAACACGCGGCCCGCGGGCCGCATGCGGCCCGCGACTCGCTGAGACGCGGCCCGCAGGCAACCGGCTACGGGTCCCGGTTCCCAAGTCTCGAGCGCTAGAAATGATATGCGCAATTGTGATCTCATCTCGCCGATTCATTTTCGCTCAAAACGGTCGCGCCGCTCTTTTAACGTATTCACATAGATTTACTTATCTGCGTTCACTTGCCCTCTTGTTTCGCTTTATTTTGTGCTTCCGAACTTTTTGAAATGTCCAACCATTCCGCTACTAGGCTGCAAGCGCGAGCGCTCTGTTGCATGGACGCATCTCGGCTGAGCGAACTTTCAATCAGCAGGAGCAACTGCCAAAGATAAAGCTGCATGCACAAAATTCTCGCCCTAAAAAATTAAAGAAAAAATTACCATAAAAGACATGTATGGGTGAAAAAAAAAAAAAATACCATGAAAGACATGTATGGGTGTTGTAATAGAAATCGTCGGGAAAGCAAGAACTGTCAAATAATTGATTATTTTTTAGAGACATGTTGAGCTTGGTTATTTCCTGAGTAAATTGAGCAACGGGAACGACAATGTACGTGTTCTCTTGTTCTATTAGAAACGCCAGCACGTTTGCGGAGCGGTGTCATCTAAATAAGCGGAGCGGTTTCTTGTTATCACATCAGGTAAGGGCCCAAAGTAGTCATCTAAACAAGTTAAATCTAAAAATGTCACTGACAAAATGGAGTTTAAAAAACGCATAGAGCATGTGGTCTCTTTCCGATTTAAATCTCTTGAGCCAGCACTCCCCCCCCCCCGCCCACTCTCCGGTCTATCGTTGGCCCCTGGGCTTCTCAGAGCCGGCTATGTGGCCCCCACGCTCAAATAAGTTTGAGACCACTGGTCTACACGAACATCCAAATTGTTTTTCTTTATTTTTAACGTGAAACGTTCTTTGGCTATAGCCGCTCAGCATTTCGTGAAGCCTGATCAGCGTGGCCGCGAAGCTCGATGCTGATTGGTTAACGGGGGAGGTCACATGACCGGAGAAGGGGGGGGAGGCAAGGAGGGTCTTGACCACCTGTGCGCACTGAGGAAGAGGCGCTCGAGAGTAGGGAAGACTGGAACTTCGCCAGGTTTATCGGCCCTGCAGACGTGAAACTCCCGCGTATCGCCACACGTTTGTGATGCTAGAACAACTTACGTATGCAACGAAATTTCCTACCGATTTTTTTACTGAACGCGGGATCTCGTTAGCATAATGGTAACCAAGAAACCTACGACTCGAATCTAGTTCCTACTTTCTAGGAACGTGTACAATGAGTGCCAAAACTCTAGTTCTTAACGATTCTTTTTTTATTTCGCAGTGACCGACAATGTCAATAGCCGCGCGCAAACTCCTGGAAAACAATATCCGGTTATTGTGTCTCCACGACGCGTGTTCTAGATAACGCCCAGCTCCAACCAGGAGCGCTTGAACTATGATCAGGTATCAAGTTGTCCGTTATCTGGACCGAGAACGTCTTGACAGTCGTACCGGTCAAGTTTCACGTGGAGTACTAAAAAAGAATACCAACCGGCTAAGAACACGTACAATAGAATAACTGATATCAGCAACGAATATTCCAAAGAAACGCTCGAAATCGTGCGCGACCTGGCACTCCTCAAAACGATTGCCTCATCTGCCGAGAGATAAGGGCCACGGCCTGCTGAGTACACTTATTATAATGTTCAAGCTCGCCCGTGTTTTCGTTCGCGGCTCATCAGTTCTCGAAAATAAACTGATAAGGTGATACGGCAAAGAGCCACAAAGATTTCAGCGGCCCAGGTACTTTCTGCTTGACTCATATTACCTCAATATACGCTCGGTGGTGTGAACCATCGGATATAACTAATAATCTTTTTGACGTGCTATACACCTAAACGCCCATATTTATGCTCTTATGCGAGGACGTCTATAATCAGTCAGATAATCTCCTGGTGTTGCAACTTGCTGAATAAATTATTGCTTTTACAAATATCACAAGACGTACTCTGGCAAGAAAATTTGGTCAAGAATAGTTGGACAGCAACCAGACTTCGTTAAATTGGAGACATATCGACCAAGATTTGAGATCTCTAGCTGGGGCTTTCGGTGACTAGGTTAATTGCCTCGAAATCACAAAGGCAGCTAATGGCTCACACTTCGGCTGTAATTACATTAATTACAAAGCAAAAGGAAACGCTGCACCCCAAAACATCTCGCCATGACTAGGTCTCATCTGAAGATTGCAACGCAGAGTAACGTTGGGCTCGAGCTGTTTTCTGAGGAGCCATTTTGAGTTCCGGATTTAAAGTTCGATCTCCAAAATTGCTCGCTCTCCAAGACATCGTCATTCCATCCTAAGAGTGCGCCAGGAGTACAAAAAAAAAAAACACGGTTCCGCGGTTATCTGCGCATAGCGCGATTGAGCTGACTATCTTGGGCGTCTGGGCCCACACGGGCGCTGTATATCGCTGGCCTCATATCTGAAGACTGCAGGGTACAGAATACGATATGCGTCCGCGGCACAGATAAGGAAACGGCATAGTCCACGTTGGGTGCTGGACCTCCTTTGTGCAAGATGTTCGGCGTGCGACTGACGCTCCAAGGTCCAAGTGCGTATTTTGAATTGATCGAGAACGCCGCTCTAGACGGGTGCCGTGTAACTCCAAAGTTGGCTCGTAATCCCACGCCAGCATTGAACTCGGTTTATTCTTGAGGGGCGAGATCACCACTAGAACCGTTGTAGACATCTCTATTGTGAAGTTGATTGGCTTAAATTGGGCGATTGTTCGATGGTTAGAGTAACCATTACGATAGACACTACTAACCGTTACGGTAACCGTTATGGTAACCATTATGGGTACTCGATGCGCGGCTTTGCTCTTCTCGTTTACAAAAATAGATTCAAGGGATGTTGTCACGGGATCTTGTGTTTCCTATTGATGGTTCTGTCGAATAGAAAGGAAGCCTAGGGGACACCAAAGAGGTCTCTAGGTTCATCTTGTCTCGTAAACCCATCCGTCTCGGCAGTACGCTCGCGTATTCATAACCGACCAAGTTGAGAGAAGATTTATTCAGGAAATACATTTTAGTAATAACATTCAATATTAAGAACGGCGCGCAAATGTATTTTTAATTCACGTGTCTTGTATACCTCCGCCATATGGTCCCCGGCCTGCCGTATCCTATGTGAAACGAACAGACCTTCTTTCTCCCCCTTCCCTCTCCCCAAAGGAAAAGACCTGCTAGAAATTTATTTTAAAGAAAACTTTTCATGCTTGAGGTGCCCGGAAAATTCCAAGTTAATACATTTCTAATGAGATGGCGCACTTTCGGAATAACGTTGGCTAATTTCTTTCGACCAGTTGGTTTATCAGCGGCCGCCATTTTGCCAGTAATGCCTAGTTTCCGAGAGTGAATCTGTTATCATGATGCCTCTATCTTTGGGTGCGCAGGCATCTTGTAGAGTAAACAAAAGTAGCATGGGATATTGATTACAAAAGAAAACGTATAGGCTCAGAGAATAAACATGGTAGATTGCAATCTTTCAGTGCACCGTGCTATATTATCCTCGCGTTATCGCTAACACGAAGCGCAGTTTCTTAGACGATATTCCCAATCATGGAAAGTACGGCAGTGCACCCAGACGCTTTTGTCGGTTTGGATAATATCCTCTTCTCCGACTTGTGTTAGCGACTGTTCTGCACTGTTCCAAGTTGTTGGTCACTCGTATACCGCTCGAGTGGAGGGTTCAAGTCCGCACACGGTTGCAGCCTGACTGGACAGATCCGGGAGTTCAGGGCGCTCAAGATTCCGATTCCGATAGCTTTGTGTTTTCTGCGCTACAAGTGCAAGGGGAACGCACTTCAATCAACTGCACTCGGACGAACATTTGTATGTTTGTACTTTGATAGGAAGGAGTACGAGAAGACGCTTTATCTTGTCTTTATATAATATACCGAGGTAGAATCAGAACCTAGAGGCTATTGTCACCATGAAATATTGCCTCATCTTGCTTTTGTTTGGAAGCGTAAGAAAAAGCTTAAAACAATAGGCGGAAGTAATATTGAACCAATTATCGTCTCAGTTAACCATGAAAACAATAGGCGGAAGTAATAATCAACCAATTATCTCTCAGTTAACCATGGAAGTGAACGAACTCTGAAAAAATGCATTTGAAAACGGAGAATACAACTGAAAATGGTATATATATCTATATATACATGCACGCACACACGCGTGCGTGTGCGTGCGTGTGTGCTTGCGTGGTGCTTTTTTAGGCTTAACAAATTTGTTTAAAGGGGCACCTGACACCCCAAAAGGTCGTATTTTTTTTATTCTCTAAAACGACGCAAGTTGTAGTCATAAACACGCAAAAAAAACCGCATCGCGAAAAAAATTTCTTCGCGCGGGCGCGCGCTTTTTTATTTTTGGCGTTTAAATCTCCCGCCGCTACCTCCTCCCTTCTTTTGATCGATGACGTCAAAAATCAGAAAATTTCGAAGCTTTGTAGGCGACATTTCTATAACATTTAATAACGGCAATCGTAAAACATGTTTTTTAACGCAATTGCGAACGCACTACGGCCCCTCTTTTTGAAATACCCAAAATCGGAGTTCGGTGAGATGTCCCTTCCTAGAATTGTGTCCTCCCTCAGAAAACTCGGCGGCGCTCGAGCAGATGGGCGAGTCGGCGAAGAAACCGGTTTTTTTCCCGCGCCAGCTCCCTTCTATCCCGCCAGCTCGCCTCCTCCTCGCATCGGGTCAGCGGAGGTCCGAGAAAAAGTCGAGTCGCAGGAGACCGCAAAAGTTGACTCACTGCACTGGCGGGGACCGCGCGGGAACTTCAAATTCGGCATTTGGAAATTGTTTTTTTAATTCACAAATACTGAATTCCCAAGTTTCGAATTTTGAGGGTAATGTCCCGGCACCGTTTTCAATCGTTTCGGATAATAAAAAAAATGATTTGAGGTGTCAGTGCCCCTTTAAAGAAAGCTGTGAAACCTAAACTTGCGCAGTTTGTTCAGGTGAGTTACGCGGCCAAGGGGACATAGTATATGGCCTAATCACAACGATCAGTCGGCTAATTAATAAAATTTGTTTATTAACTTTTTAATTAGTGCAAATAGTATTATGGTTCCAGCTAGAAATTTGCTGAGCGTCGTCCAAAACCCTAAATCGGTAATTTTTAGAAAGACTGAGCGCGTGAGAAGCGCAGCAGTGCGCTAAAGTTACCACTCGTGGAGCAGGCACAAGGCTGGAGTAGGATAAGAGAGCGGAAAAATCTGCGCGGGCGCCTTACTGCAACCGCTAGCCTTGTACCTGCTCCACGTGCGGTAGCTTTAGTGCACTACTACGCTTCTTACGCGCTGAAAGTCTTTCTGAAAATTACTGATTTAGTAGTTTTCGATAACGCTCAGCAAGTTTCTAATTTTAACCATATATCTAATTTTACTAATTAAAAAGTTGATTAACAAATTCTCGATTTTTAGCCGATTGATCGTTATGGTTAGCCTCATATACTATGTCCCCTGGCCGTATAACTCACCTAAATAAACCGCATAAGTGTAGCTTTCAAAACTTTTTTTTATACAAATCTGAAGCTTAAAAAATACCATATATATATATGGGCGGTTTCATTTGGATTCAGGCAACGAGGGGCCGTCGTATTTATTATTTTTGCTTCAAATTTTTATATTTCGTGGCGCATGTTCCAAGAAGAACAATCCTTTTATTTTAATGTCCTCACATGTTTAGTTTCTGGGGAAAAAAATCTCAAAGAAGCGGAAAAGAACGACGAGGTTTTGACGATTGTCGTGTGTGGCGTTTTTTAATCACTCTCAATTTCAAAGTATTCAAAAGAAAGCGTCTATATTTTTTTAGTGTGATATAGTATATGCAAGTAGGTAAAACGGCATTATAACTATTTATTATTCGTTGCTCAAATCTTTGTAAAAATCCTCAAACATGGCCTCCGCGAACAACTGTGTCCTAAATTGCGGATATATTAGGATATATGTTCATATTACAAACTTTGAGGCAGTCATATGCCAAGACTTCCATTTTGTAGAACTCGCGTAATGTACCTGTGTTCCAAGATATCTGCCCCCGAAGTTTTTACTTAATCCGACTTTTTATCCACTCAATTCGGCATATTTCGGCACTATAGCCGAACTTTGCTACATTAGCCGGATAAAAGTGCAAAATTCGTGGACGAATATCGCGGTACGCAAGCTGGTTACGCGAATTCTACAAAATGGAACGGTCTTCGCATATGACTGCCTCAAAGTTCGTAATAAAAACATATATCTTAATTACAGTAATTAAAAAGTTGATTAACGGATTTTAGTTAATTAGTCTGATAATAGTGATGGTTATATTCCCATCTAATGTCCGCCGCATTCCTAAAACTTTTCCCCCTTTATTTAAAAATTTGGTGCAGTTAAGAAAAGAAACACCCTGTATATACTGTATATTGTATAGACAGCGTGCTGAAATTGAACGAAAAGTGAAAACCCTCTCTGTTTCATAATTTATTTCTCAGTACTCGTACATGATAAAAAACACAAACATCGCTTAATTTGGAAGGCAATGAAGGGTTCTACACGTGGTATTATTTTAAAAGCGATACTAAACATAGTAAACTCAAAAGAAAATCCGCAATTTAGGTCACAGTTTACGCGGAGGCATGTTTGGGGATTTTACAACTTATTGCTAACAAAGTACAAAACACATCCAGGAAGGAGTCTTAAATTTTTGAAAGAAAACCGTTAAGGGTATTCCGTTATTACGTGTAAGTTACAACACGATTCAAAAGAAAGCTGGAGAAATGGAAAAGGTAAAAAGAAACGAGATACAAACAGAATACAAAGTAGAACGCGTTATAATTATGACTACCGTAACATACCGAGAGTAATAACCCACCCCTATTTTTGGCTTGATTTGCCATTTTTTTTTAAACACTGAAAGGTAGCTAGCCCACTGCAAGTAATCGTACTGGTCGGATTAATGATGGCCTCGGCGTAAATGCGTTTAGTTAGCGATGGTGGTATATAAGTCACGTGAGTGTTGATGACTTGAAAGTAGCATCTTTGCTATGTTGCCCCACGCCGCGATAACCAGTTTTGCAGAAACACATACTTTAAAAAAAAAAAAAACTTTTTTCAACTTTTTTTGATTGCACATTGAAAGTTAGTCCACTCCTAATTTTCACCCGATTTGCTTTTGATTTTAGGTGGTCCATCTCTCGGGAAATTACTAATACCTCCGGGATTGGTGGGTGAAGTTCCAACGCAAAGAAATTGACTGATCTGGTCCTGACGTTGATTTGTCAACGGCAAATAGGCTGTTATTTCTAAACTTTCAGCGTGTACGTAGCAAGGGCTGGTTGTTTTCTGTCGTACGTAATGCAAAGGAACTAAAAACGAGGCGTGGTCACGCAAAACCCATTAAAACCCAGCGCTCCGTTTGTACACTTCGTCTTCTTGTCCTGTTTTTTGGCACTTGTCTTACTTTTCCCATCAAAACGTATTTTCCGAAAAGTGGCATAGTACAAATGTTGCCCTTCTTTGAGACTTTATTTCGCTCGAGAGATGCACCTAATTAACTACATTGTTTGTGTTGTTTCCAAGCACCAGGCGACACACTGACATACATTAGTGGTCATTTGTCCATGTGCTTAAAATGTGCTCGATTGATAAATCTTTTGGTTACGTTCCAGATTAACTTTTTTATTTAAAAACAAATTGGACACAACGGGCTCATAACGCGAGAGCGAAGATTGATCTTTTGCTTACGGAAGCAATACCTATACCGCATGTTCTCTTGTTTTACGTTGATATTAATTTTAAGTACGAATTATCGAGGATTGTGTTCTATCTCTGGAAATGGGTGACAAAATAATCCTTTTCGTAAATCATGGCGACGTTCTCTCTAAAAAAATAATAGTAATAAAATCGCAAGCTCTTTCTTTTTTTTTTTTGGTTGGTTTAGTGAAGCATGTTTTGAAGCAGACGTTCATTTTTGAGGGTCCTCGTCATCAAGGTTCCAGTTTCAAAAGGAACAAATCACTGAGACGGAAGTGAAAACTGTCGCAAGCAGACGACAGTTCCAAGTTAGTAGCGTACGAAAGAGAAAGCTTTAAACTAAAAATTCTAAAAAGATGGAACGGGGACCAGGCGGGAGAGGGGGGGGGGGGGTGAGGACGAGTAACGAAATTCAAACCGTCGGTCGAACGGGACTGGTGTAGTGTATTTCATGCGCCCATAGTGCACGCCTGGTTTGCTTCAAGAGCTGCTTGAGCTCTTCTTATGAAGTTTGTACGAAGCAGTCCCCCAGCGAGTTGTGCCGCTGTCGACACACTCTGGTTTGACGTCTTTATTTCTGCGCGCCGACTGCCGTCTATGAAATTTCCTTCGGAGCCGTAAGGAGACACGGACTGCATTTCGGATCCTCCGGTCTCGGTTTCGGTTTCGTTTTTGCTTAGTAACTTGCGTATCTTTGGTTTATTCACTTTGGGCAAGTATCCTCCCTTCGGAAGGAAACTGCGTGACACTGCTCATGCATGGCGATGTTAAGGTTTGAAGTTAAAACTGAACTAGTCCAATCAGAAGCCGTATAAATAATCAGAATCTCCCAATGGGTCAATTACAAAGTAGAGAAGCTAAATACTTCACGAATTGGCGCAATGTTTGAAAACATTCCACTCCGGTTGTTTCTTTTCATAGCTATTGGGATGGAGCTGATATGCTGTTGTTCGACAAATATGACAGTATCGAAATATCATAAAACAAAGTGAATGCTGAACCTATTATAATCTAGAAACATAGCCATGTGTATTCACATTAATTGCTGGTCAATATGTGAAGCCAGCTAAAGAATAGCAAAAAGCCAAGGTGACTTGGGTAATACAGTACTTCAGGTGAGAGCATTCAAGCAAGTGTATTTGACAACGCTGCCTTGGCAGTTCTCATCACGACCTGGATCAAGATTTACAAGCCAATACAGAGAGCAAGTGCCAAAAGGCTTCACATGGACGTTCAAAGCGTCCAGCTCGAACATATGGGTAACCATGTTTTAAAGCTAAATTTAGTCCACTAGTGTACATATATATATATATATATATATATATATATATATATATATATATATATATATATATATATATATATATATATATATATATATAATGTTGCCACAGGACAAACGTTCCCTCAAATCAGTGTTGTACGGAACGGCGTTCCAAGGAACGGCGTTCCTGGAACGCGTTCCTTTTAGGAGGAACGAAGGAACGCCGCCGTTCCGTTTGGACATCGGTGGAACTGGAACGGGAACTCGTTACATTTTTACTGGAACGGAAGGAGTAACGCCGTTCCTTTTTTTCGTTCATTGGGGAAATTTTTATTTTTATTTCTAAGAGGGAAATTTTAAAAGTATAAGAGCTGTATCTTTACGAACATATTGTTTTTAACTCGTAAACTTTGTGGCTACTTATCTTAGGGTTTATTCTGTGGGTCCTCGCTTTGTAACAGTCGGGTGCAGGAGAGCTTGTGAACATTTATTCTTGTTTGAGTGCCCGAGACTGTGGTACAAAAAGCAAAACTTTGCTTTTTGTACCACAGTAGGAAAAGAACGCAGGAAAAGACACAAAAAGAGGGACGTTTCAAGCTACAGCTACTTTCGTTGCCTTCACAAATCCTCATACACCCAGAAATCTAGGGCCGACTAAAGCTATTCCTGAACTTCCATAAAGAGACCTAAAGTTACAACAAAATCACAGGTTACCAGACATTGAACGCACCCTTCTATCCCGAACATTGGTCACTTAAAAGATACACAAAATTTAACCTTTATTCCTTCTCTCCTTGTCTCCCACTTTCAAACTGAACAACGAATCCAACCTTCACGAAGAAGGACTTGTAGTTTTCAAGACTGACCTTCCAAAAGCACAAAACTTTCCTTACTTGTTCGTCATGCGGACAGCAACATCGAGGAGAAACTGTTGTTAAGTTCGAACAAGGGACTTAGTTAGATTGAAACGTGTGAGGTTTGTTGTAGAACGCTCGTGCAATGTGGGGTAACAGTACATTTGGCTCGTCAGAATCGTTCACCGCAAACATGAATATGGTTAAAAGCTGAGATTTCTAAACTTGAATATATCAATAAATAAAACCTTGATTCCGCTTGTTTTCTCCTCCTGGTGCCCTTCCATCACGACATATAAATTCGTATGTTCCAACTTGATGAAACAGATTTTAAAAAAAAGAAGAAGAAAAACTTTGCTCGATCTTACCAAAAATGGTAATCAGTAAAATACAATTGTAATGTAAATGTAACGATACGTTTCATTTTTTTAGCAGTAACGGGAACGAGTTCGTTTCTCTCAGATGGAACTTGTAATGGGAACGCGTTCCAAAAATCAGAAGGAACGAGGAACGAGCTTTCGTTCCTCTTTTGAGGAACGTGTACAACACTGCCTCAAATGAGCCACGGCACTGACTGATAGGTTTGGCAATGCGTTTTGAAGCGAAGCCTCACTAGAAGCACCGTAAAGACACTTTCCTATTTTGTGCGCGCTTCGTGACATCTGTATTTGTTTTTTCTGTTCATCCGAGAACTGCACGTAGTTGCAGTTCTCGAATGCTTGCTGTTGCTTGCTGTTGCTTGCTGTTGCTTGCAAACTTGTCGCTCGTAAACAATATATTTAGGATGCTGCTAAGATCGACAACGCCCGATTGCTTAGGGTGTTCACGAGCACCCTAAGGGTGTTGCTGTCGCTGGGCAAGCTGATTTACACCCTTAAGCAACTGTCACACCGCTCATGCACTATACAAAAGACAGAGTATTAAATACAGACTTGATGGATCAATTATCTGACACACGCCTTCAGCACGTTGGAAGCAGGTTTGTTTGATACATAAGTATGCTTCGTCTAAAGAAACAGCCTTTTGCATGACCAACGTGAGAGGGCCGTCATACCAGAGAGTGTCTGTCTTCTGGTATGATGGATTAGCCGTACGACCGCGGCTCTAAGGGTGTATAAAAAACAGTTCGTGTGTAGGCTTGGATTTTCTACGCCCCAGAATGTCCGAGTTCAATGCAACCTCACCAGAGTGCAGGGACCCCAAGGTACCCTGACCCGCGTCGGGCCGGAATCTCCTCCTCCGAAGGCACTCCGTCTAGCACGACAGCCGTTATGCCGAGTCAGCTGCCGCCGCCGGCGCGAATTCTCGCTTGCCGCCGCCGCGACTGCGAAATGCGATACTCCGCCAACGAGCCTTTCCGATGTCTACTCCTAATTGATGGATGTCCTCGTTTGAACTCTTTCTTGCTCTGCTTGTTTTTCTAAAGTGTGTGTTCCCTCTGGTTTTCTTTTCCATGTTGTCCCGCTCCAGCGGACCTGGAGTACTTTGGCGGCGAGGGCCGGGAGTGCGTCAACTGCGGTGCCATTTCGACGCCGTTATGGCGCCGCGACGGCACGGGCCACTACCTCTGCAACGCCTGCGGCCTCTACAACAAGATGAACGGCGCCCACAGGCCCATCATCAAGACTCCCAGGAGACTGGTGAGTCGGGGAAATGGAGCCTTGGGGCTCCCGGGAACGGATAAATGTGCAACATCCGCAAAAACAAAAACAAAAAGAAAGTATTTTGGTTTTCTTAATTGGTTTGGAAGGCCCCATGGACTTCACTGGCTCGCGTTAGTCTTACCACGGCCTCTCGATCCCTCCTGTTGGTGCGGCCTGCCGATTTTTTCCGAAAACAAAAGAGCGCGCGTGAGAGGAGAACTTCTCCCATCTGCCGTGGAGGCGCTGCACATCGGCGAGTGGTCTCGTGAGCTGAAAGCTATACTCCGTTTCACCTTATGTTGTACCGCAGACAAGGCTAGAAGCGCGAGCTCATAGCGTTGGGAGCTACTCTTAACGCACGAGAGCTTGTGCCGCCGAGATGTGCCCTATAGAACAAGGAGCTCGCGCTTGTAGCCTTTCCTGCGGTACATCATAAGGTGAAAAGGAGTATAGAAAAGGCGCCCAACGCGCTCTTGCTCCGCAACCCAGAGAAAATATCTGCCCGTCATTGGCTTCGCCGATACCGAGGCGCTGTCCCGGTTGCAAAAGGCCGCAAAAATCGCTTGTCCCCCACCTTTGCACCGCTTTGCGCGGAGAAAACACCGCAGTATTACCCTGTGCTCGCTGTGGTTCGTGTTTTCGATCGTTTTTTTGCTCGTTTCTATAGTTTCATGGCGATAACCACTGATGGATGAGAAAGAAGAGACGTAGACAGCCGCCTTTTGTCTGTCTCTGCACAGTTGTAAAGTGTGCAGATGGGTTACGGAGCACGCGATGCCTAAAAACTGTTGCGTGCCGCGTTGTGAGTCAAATGCTCCAAGAAATCCGGAACTCTGCTATCACGAGCTTCCGTCTAGAGAGAAATTTCGGGATGCCTGGTTGAAGAACATTTCGTGAGAAGGCAGCGAGAAGGGCAGCCAGTGGCAACCAAGCTGCAGGAGCGTCGTGTGCTCCCTTCATTTTAAAGGCCGACGTACACTTCGCGCTTTCCACTTTTGCCCGTCACCTCCTTTCCTATGTCCTCTTCGCGTTTTACCTTGCCCCAACCTGGCTCCCCCTTGCAGCTTAGGAGAGGAGCGCTATGTGGATTATCTTCCCTGCAGAAAGCCGAGGTTGTACGTATAGGCCTTTAAGGCGCAGGACTACAAGGTAGGCATGAAGCTGAAGTTGCTGCGACCGACAGCGGTGCCGACTCAATTCCCATTGTATTCGTTGTATATGCAACCAGCAGGTTCAAAGACGCGCAGAACGCTTGTTTGTGTGCCACCTAACGCGTCCACGTCGCATGCGAGAAGCCAACAACGCAAAATGCAGTCCCCTGCATGCAGAAAGAAGACCTGCAGCTGTTGATGAGTGCGTGGCTATTGAACCTTGCCTTCAAAAAGAGTTTGAAGTGGAAGAATGTCAGACGTCATTCAATTTGACAGCTAGGCTTCATGGAAGATGCCAAGAAAAACGCGCACCGCCTTCAAGTGCAAGCCAAACGACTAAACGAGCGAATGAAAAAACTGCGACAAACCTCCGACGAATTTCAAGACAGATTGAAGCAAGGAAGGCTAGTGTGTAGAACCTGCTCAACTTTGCAGGTGACGTGTCCTGAATGCAAGCTGTAACTTAAGGGAAATGAATCTCGTGACGGAGAAAATCCGTTCGTGTTTAGCCTTGACCAAAGAGGACTCAGCTATCCAAGACCTGAAGCTGTCTGGCCGTGCAAGCTCGTCTGCACCTTTGTCGAGAGGGCTCTACAGTCGGCAGAGATTTGTCATTCTGGACGGATTGACAAGGTTCTCTCGAGCGCTGAGCTTCCACACCTTATGGACTGCCCGCTGATGTGGTGCTACTAACTGCAGAGACCCGTGCCACAGCTAAGAACTCTGCGAGCTCTTTCTCGGGAAGCTCCTCAGACCTATTCTGGCTAACTCGGCTGGTGACCTAAACAGCTCTCTAGAAAATATATTGAGACTTTCGCGGAAGCCTCTTTCCCGAAAGGTATTCCGCTTGCGAACTATATGACTCCCTTGATCTGTTCGTGAACAATGAAGTTTATATTGCAGAAGTTATGCACGAGGAATCCGTTTCTTATTATCCCTCACAGATAAATAAAAGGCACAGCTCGAGCGATGCTCGAGCATCGGATAAAATCGGAAATTATACGGCCTAGCTATATCCAACTATAACTCATATATTACAGTGGTAATAGAAACGGGGACGGGAACAAGAAAACGACAATTCGCTCATACTGCCAGCTGATTGAGGCTCTAACGCGCAGCCTGCAGCTGAGTGAGCTCCTCGCAGAAAGAATCATGTGCTTTTATTCGACACAGATTTGTCACATCATTCATGCAATCTGGCACTCGTTTCAAATGAGACTTTCTGCTTCACGAAAAACAATCTAAATAGCCACACCGGGCCGCGCCGGGCGGACTGCTGCCACCTCTCACCAGGGAGTTCCCTCATGCTTCCCCGAGAGGGGAGAGCAGGTTGCGCATTTGATTTCCTTGCGCCGCCACGCCGCTATTCGAAGCCGAGATCCATCACGTGAGGGAGCAAAAAGCATCCGGCGCCGTGCAAGAAAGCCCAGCTTTGACGGTCGCTCCGGGCCGACGTTTCTCGCGCCCCGGCGCATGTCTCCCCTGCCTACCGCCTCCCCTTCTCCTCCTCTCACATGTTTTCCATGCGCGGCGGCGCGCGCAGCTCTGCTATTCGCCAAATTGAGTCACGTGAGGAGCAAAGCATCCAGGGCGTGGGTGGAGCCGGTGCTACGACCACCCGCCGAGGCTGAATGCGCAACTCTGCTACCGTAGGTAGCTATACAGGAACTCTAACTCTCACCGATAACGAGCGCCACGGCTGGCGCTGCGGGATAAAGTTAGAACTATCGCCTCACCGGCGGCGCGAGGCATACGGCAGGCCGCTCCCAAGGGAGTCCTTATCATGGCCGGTCTTACCATAGCAAGCGAAGCGTACGCGAGAGTAAGAAAGAGAGAGAGAGTATCAATAACGCCCTCTTCCACGGTTTGTGACGCTCTCCCATGGCTGGCACTATAGTTTGTTGCAGATTGAGATAAGCAGAACAAGCCCCTCCCAAAAGCCCCTCCACGCTCTCCACTCTTAGCAAATCGAACTCTAGTAAGAGAATGTGAGTGCCAGAAAAATAGAAACCACCGATCTTGACGAGCGGTTTTTCTTTGAGGGGCTTGCCCTGCTTTCCTACTACTCTGCAACGGGCCATACTATCTCTCGTGGTTCGACGTCATAATCATAACGAACGCCACCAACTGCGCCCTTCTCCACCCCCCCCCTCACCTCCCACCCCCTCCCGTCTTTGAAATTATGAGTCAAATTTCGAGGTTTATACGTTCCATACCAACCAAAATGTATCTGGCAGGCCCTGTGCCGGGTGCAGCTGATGGTTAGCCTCGACAACATAAGTGATCGTTTGACGTGCAACCGGAAGTCTCGACTGTCATTATCGCGGTGTTTTCTCCGCAACAAGTCCTCCGCCAGATTGCGGTCAGCGCTGCTGCGCTGTGTAGGAACGGGAACCAGGTGTTGTATCTTACCTTCACAAGATACTAAATGAGATCTACGTGTATATATTATTTACCTGAATAATATTTAAAGAAATGCCCACTTTAGACTCATTTTTCATAACTTGCAGCTTGCGAGAATACGTCACTGCTCCTTTATTTGCGCCATGCGGCAAGCCTGTGCTCGATTCCAGCAAAAACAAAACAAAACAAAAATCCACGGGCGTAGAGGATTCTTAATACAAGTCTCGTTGAGCAAAGCCCCGGTAATGTTGCATTTTAGAAAGAAAAAAAGACTTATTCAGAGCGAGTAGCATTGAATGTAGCACGGAGTGACCATATTGCTCTCTTTTGTGTGTGTCTTTTATTTTAATGCTGGAAAAACCATATCTCCAAAACCCGCCAGGCAATTCATTTTGAAATAAAAACATAAAACAAAATTCTTAAATTGAAAAAAAAGGCTATTTGATATATGTGGTGATCTTCCACATACTTATGAGTGCGACAACGCAAAACATCGTCGTCATTGGTGTCTCCGGAAGAGGATTTGAGGAAAATGTAGACTGTTTTACTGGGATAGAACACTTGCATGGGCGTTGTGCACAAACGGGCTGCTGCGTGTCGGCATCCTGATACGTTTATCATAGCGCGTCTGCCTCAACGCGAAAGCCACGGGCAGGCGGGGAGCTGACGATTTGTCCAAACAATCGTTGACGATGCAAGAGATCACTTCGTAACCCGAACCGAGAGCGAGCAACAAGCCGGTTCTTTATCCCTCGAGCGCCTAGCGTTGACGGATGATGGGTGATCTCCCCACGCCCGAAAATATTGCGGAGTCCTTTCTAGTTTTGTTGTCAGCATGAAAACGGGTCGCCGCACCCCGAGCTCCCACGAAGACGGTGTTTAGGCGGTAGGTGAACATGTCTTTATTAATATCGAGACCTTTGTTCCCTGCGGTTGTCCCGTCGGACCAGGGGACAGCATTTTGGTATATGCACTGTGCACGCAGTGGCAGTGTGGCGCTAACAGGCGGATTTCAGCCTGAAATGTAGTGCGCGGTGGGTAATCACGCAAACTCACAACAAAGCATTCCCAACAGCTGATGATTGCGTAAGTGAAGGCATCGTGTATCCGAGAGCTTGGCTGCACGTGAAATTAATTTTCTCATTCGTGGCCAGCTGTCGTACCAGATGCGCATCTCTGGTCTGGCACGGGAACGGCTTCAAACCTTCTCCCGACCTCGACATTTTCGGATCCTAAATCACCGTTGCTTTCACCGGTGTACACTTTACCATCTGGAACGAGTTTTATTTCCTCCCGCGGATCACTTGGGAGAATTGATCGTTGCAATCCGCGCCGGGAACTCTCGTGAATGACAATGCTAAAATATCTTCAACCTCCTCCCTCCCCCCCCCCCGCCAAAGAAAAAGAAAGCAACAATGCAATGCTCTGCTGCACCGAACATCATATTTTATGTACTTTGTACTTCTGTCGTTCCCATGTGTCACAGCGCAGGTTGTTTTTCTTGTTTAGGCTTATATACGATTTTAGACCCTGTCATCTCGCCGAGCTTTGCGGTGAAGAAAACACGAAGGTATTTGTCGAGTGTATTTTCACCCTAGAAATGCCAGCGTGTCTAACTGCTCTCTCTTAGAACATTGTCTAACAAATGCATTGCGTTATAAATCGATGCGCACCCAGGAAGTGATTGAGTCGAAAAAAAATTAGCCTGAAAGGACAACGTAATTTCCGTTGGAACCATGACCGTGATGTTCCGCTTGCTTCTAGCGCATGATGTTTCGGGCTGAGAGTGTTCATCTGAGCCGACACTCAGCAAAACGCTAAGCGGATTAATCTTTTCTTTTCTTCTTTTTTTTTCATTCTTGCCGTGTGGGGTATTTGCGTACGTTATAGCATATGTCGTTTAGTGCACCGATTAATGCGCACACTTTGTTTTCCTTTTCAGTCGGCGTCGCGTCGCGTGGGCCTGACGTGCTCCAACTGTGAAACGAGCACCACTTCCCTGTGGAGGAGGAACAACGTCGGGGAGCCCGTGTGCAACGCCTGTGGACTCTACTTCCGACTGCACGGGGTGAGTGGCGCCATCTAGGGCTCGCAAGTACAGGCAGGGAAACGCGGTCTGCCTACCGCTTGACTTGCTGATGTGAAGATATGCTGAACCGATAGTTTGGTTTTCGAAAATCGAGGCCACAGGAGCGTTGAGCGGGAAGCTACCAACTCCAGAACATCAGTCGGTACATCGATATCCCGAACGGATGGCCGTAGTTTCTTGGAAAATAAGGGCGCGATCAAGCGAGGACGACGACGTCGACGATCCTCCTGGAACAGTTGAGAATGAGGGGAAGCTGCCTCGCTTCTCTGCTCGCTTCTGTGTCACCAGCTTGAGGAGACGAAGTGAAGAGGAGAGGGAATGAGAATCGCGATGTCACCTCTTGTCGGCATCGTCGGCCCTGCTCAATCGCCCACTAATTTTCCGAAAAATACGGTCGCCCGTTACAAATATCGCTGTATGAGTGATCTCTTTGGTAGTGCCACTAGATTAGCTACGCTTCACACAGAGTAACGACACTTGGCCATATTGTGGCTTAAAATCATGGCTGTCATTTATCTGCAGCTTTATCTGAAATCACAGGAAACGCTTTTTCGTCCTCCACAAATGTTTAAACAGTTCTTGACAAAGCAAAGCAATAATACAGGAGCTTCCTAACACCGAATCTAATGCTGAGAAAGTCCCATTTTCGAATCATGACGATCGGCAGTTGCGTCTGCTCTGCAGCAGCACCAAAATGGCGGCGCCCACAACAATGTCGGTTAACGGAGTGCCGATACTCTAGCGCAGTTCATTTAGTGGCTCTAGCCTTTGGGTTTTGCAGCGTTCCGCCTATCGCTCCAGTCTTGTTTTCTGAACTCCGAATTTCGGTTCAGTATCCCTTTAGAGGGTCCTGCGAACGATTATCGTCGCTCGAAGAGTAGGGGTAGAAAAGATCAAATGCAAATGCAAACCAAACAGCTTCGGGAACACTTGACAGACCAAAGGTGATATGTAAAAAAGCAACTCGGAAGCGTCAAAACTTGTTACACTTTACGCTTGTTTATGGTGTCAGCTGAACATGACGCAAGAAAAAAGAGAGGCCGGAAAGGCAAACGCAACGCTGGTGTTCTTTTTTTCTTGTGTGTGTCTGTTGTGTGTATGTTTGTTTTTTGTCGACGTGTTGTTCCTTTATGTTCAGCTTGCACCGTGAATAAGCAATGAACCAACTAGCTTAAAATCGTCACGTGTTTTACCCACAAAGCACATAACGCTCCAATTTTATCGATACTCGAAAGAATAAGCGAGCTTGTAACTCTTCAATTATAGGAACTGGAGACTGATGTTTTAGTATCGATAAACAGTGCAATGAAATCGACGATCACCAGCGGAAAGAACAAGAACATGTTTCAAACAGTTATTCAATCGACGCAATGGGATTCCAAAGGACCAGCAGTGCACGCGTACAATTAAGAAAGAGTTAGTCGTGTTCCAGTGGATTCTATTTAACAAACATGAAATGTTGTAGTCGTGCTGACTAGCAGTCATGGTCGACACCGCTATTATTTCGTGTGCGTTGGAGGCCATTGTAATTCTAATTATGTGTACTCTGCCAACTGGGTGTTCCAGTGGAGCGCAACCACACGGAACACCCATTTTTATTACTATTATGAGGAAGTCAATGGCATAGGCACGCGGGAAATAAGAACGAAACTGGCAGGGAGGTATCCGTTTGCTTCTGTTTTGCAGAAATTGAAGGAATGAGATGCATCGTACTTTGCATCATGCACGCAGACCCTGTCAAACACTTCCAAACACTCTGTGTACATCACCGCCATCCTCACTTCGCGTGCCGACGTGACGCAAACGCACGCCACACAAGTTATGCAACAACTTTAGCCCCCCCCCCCCAACCCGAGCGACATTGCCACATAACACGCCCACGCAGCCTCTCCTATAAAACCAGAGCGACCGGGCGCAACTCACATATATGCAGCGACATCGACGCGAGACTGACAGCCCGCGGGCGCTATCGCGATGGGCGAATTGCCGCGAACCTTGGCTCCTGGGTCTCGCCCGGCAACCCCCTGGCCACCCCGCGATAACCCGAACCGTCAAGAGTTTGATCATAACCGCATGCCGACTCCGGCGTCGACGCCACCACTGCTCTGACGCCAGCTAAGGCCACGCAGTGTTGGGTGTCCGTCTCCAGAAGTCGGCGAGGAGGACGATTCCTTCCCGGTTCCTCGGAGACGGTCCCGGAAGCGGGCGAAGACGCGAGGCGTCGAGAGGCCAAAGAAGCCGTCCCGGCGGCGGCACGCGCACGGCCAGCGGCCAGCCAGTGCTGAACGGACGGCGGACAGTCCGTCGGCGCGGGACCTCCTTGTAACTCGAGGATGGCGCGCTCAGAGGAGAGGCCACCCCTGGCCCCTTCCCGGCGGCGCGAGTGGGCCCGCTAATAGGGCAGATAACGCGCGTCTATTATCAAGAGGCGTGCTATGTTGTTTTATATCAAAAGGGGGCCGGCCTGCCGGAATGGACGCCGCGGCGCGCTCGGTTCTTCCCCGGGGCCGCTATCTCCGGGCTCGGCTTACAAGTGGCTTGGGGTGTCGCGCGTGGCTGGACTTGTTGACGGGGGCTCGGATTCGGCTCGCCCGCTGTTCGGGAGCGTTCCTCGCTGTCCTCTCTTAGCGGTGCTCCGGTGGGGGGAAGGAGACAATAGAGAGTTTTCGTAGATCGCGTTTTCAGGACACGCTATTTGTAGCCGGAGATCGCTGACGTCTCCAAACTCTGACGCAGCGTTCTGATGAGGCCCGCTCTCAATCTGCGCAACGCCGATTGAGTCCCAGCCGAACGTTGGCGCAGCTCTTGTGTTCAGTCCGAGTCCCACGCTCGACCGAGGAAGATGGCGTAAAGAATCCAATCTACGGGCCGTGCGTTCGCTAAACACGGAGCTCTGCGGAAAACAAGCTGGACAAAGCGCGCTCTCTATCTCTGCGGGCAAAAACTGAGGGAGAGAAGGAGACGAAAACGCGCGGGGACATCAGAACGCCGAGCTCTTGTTGGAGTGAATAGGGGATAGACTCAAAGCTAGCTGCCCTTGTGTCCACTGCACTCGTCGAATGCGCTATAGTACGCAGGCGTCCGGCGTAGGCCGCTAGTTTTAGGTCTACCCACTAATTCTTCCAATCAGAGCTCGGCGTTCTGACGACTCCGCGTGTTCTCGTCTTTTCCTCTACCTCAGCCTCTCCTCCCTGCATAGTTCGATCTTAGTAGTCAAGTAAGAGCCTCGAATACTAGCAGTGAGAGCTGAACTCCCTCGGTGGTTCGAACGAGTCAATGCGCCACTTTCTGACGGAACCGGCAATTCTTTAACATGCATGTGTTGGTTGTTATCGTGACATTGTTTTTTTTTTATATCTTGAGTTACTAAAGCATTGTGAACAATTTTAAACGAGAGTTCTCAGAGTTTCTGCACTTTGATTAGTTTCCTCAGTTCTGAGCTTCTGTAAATTATGCTAGACACACTGATGACCCATTCTAGCGTTAATGTCTACTCGTTTTTCTTCGGGATTAAGCTCTTAGCTTTGATGAACGGTGCATTGTTGCCGCTTTAAATTACACTATTTTTTTTTTTGCCTAGCTATTGCGTGTTGTCGGATTGGGATACTGTAAAGTGTTGCACCGCCCTTAACATTAAGGCACCTTACCATCGCATCCTAAGATCACCCCGATCTTTGGCGAGCCCTCTGTTTGCATATGTGCCCCTATGCTATATGTGCCCACAATATATATATATATATATATATATATATATATATATATATATATATATATATATCAGCTAGATGTTTTGTGGCCTCATTTTGGGGTAAGTGGGTAAAACAGCAAGCAATGGTCTTTGGCGACCCTTCTTTTGAAATTCCGCCGCTTATGATCACTGACTTAGAGGCTGTTGAAAACTACAAGATCGAGCTGACAGAGGCGCCTGGTAACGTCGTGGGCACTTAGACCACCTGAATGAAGAGTCCTGTGCGCGAGCTCGTCGTTGTTGTCAAAAGGCAGAGGATGGAGACAAGAGCACAAATAGCTGGAGGACCGTTACCCAAGAACACCTTTCTTCGTCACAGACAAGCTCCCCAAAGTGCGCCATAAGATTATAAATGTGTCTGCGTGTACCTGGTCCCCAACAGATCAGGGGAAACTGACAGATACGAAACGCTTCTTGTGCCGAATCCAAAGTCGTAATCTCAGTATCTAATTGTGAAAGCATAGCTTGTGTGTAGGCCAGCCGCTGGAACTCACCCTCCCTGCACACGGTCTTACAACATGGTAAATTCTATTGTAGTCCCCAATAGCGGGTATTCCAGTTGCTCAATTCAAAATCGGCCGAACTTTGGCCAAATTGAGAAAAAAGTTACACTTCTAATGACATGTAAGGTCGGGGCGGGCTCTTCACAACAGCGGCTGAGAGCCCAAAGCTCCGCGTAGCTTTGAGTTTCAGTTTCGCTGAAAACGAGAAAACAAATTACTAAAATAACAAACCAAAAGAAAAAAAACATTTAAAAGAGTCTTCCGGTTGCAGAGGGGAACGGGCGTCAGGATCTCGTGACCATGCGGCTGTTTTTGCCAAGCGTCATTCGGCCAACCAGCGCACACCGGATCCGCGAACCTTTCGCAAACATGTCGTCTCCAGTTCGGCGCTCGCCGCTGGTCAGCGGCACGCCGGACATGGGAGACGTCGGGAGGGCACGGCAACTGTGCCCCGACGTTTGCTCCCGGCAGATAACAGCCCAAACATTTTCTTCCGAGAAGAAACAGAATCCGGACACCAGGCTGACATGTAGCCCCTCTAAACCTACGAGGCATATGGCTTGAGATTTCGTGGTTCACCGATAATCAGAGAGGTGGGACATGGCCGCTGGCATGACAAAATCTGTTATCGCTTTGTTAGAAAAAGGTTAACAGGAGCTCAAGAGGTAGTGTAGACTAGCTGTACATAATTCCGCTCACATTCGATGCTTTCGGTGTTAGAGTCGATGAAGTCGATTAATTATAATGATGACGATGATCGTACCGTGCCGTGGCTGTCTTTTTTTATAATTGGGCAGTGCCGAAGTAAGTTCGTACTCAGCCAAAATACAGAAATATAGAAACAAAAAATTCACCTTACTCTTTAGGCGTGTTTCACTACGACCATTGCAAGCACACATGTGCATTTTTGGGCATCCTCAAAAGGCGCCATGGCACAACGCTTGTGTGGAACCCATTACAAATTAACGTAGAGCTCCATGTTGTCCACTTGGCGAGAAAGTCGACGAGAGCGCCGGTTGGCCATTGCTGCATTTGACCTTGGAGCTGACCAATAGTGGCGGTCGGCGATGTCGCCGACTTTCTCGCCGCCTTTCTCGCCGAGTGTCCACCTTAGAGCCCCCGGACCAACTTCCGGACATACGTGCAGCTAAGGTTCGCAGTACGCATTCTGACAGGCTTATATTCGGCTGTTCTCCCACCAACAAGAAACAGTGCCATGAAGACGTTCGTGGCACGCTTATGTCGTGCTGGGTGTACCCCATAAATCCTCTGCGATCATTGCAGAAATGCAGTGTTCATTACTGGCTTACCCGAGCCAATGCGCTCTAACACCCTTGTTACAGGGGAACACTCAACTGTACAGTTACGCTTAGCCACAGTTACCACACTATACTTTTGGACAACGTTCTGTGGCAAGGCAGTCAAAGCCATGGGAGGGAGCACTCGCGCTTACGCATGCTGTTGTTCTTGTTGCGGATGTTCTTGGGTTGTTGGCGCTTTCCCACGGAGAGGATTGACCAAGGATCAGTTTTATATAAAATAATACTGAGATACTAATATTTTATATATAAACATTATACTTTGAGGTTGAATGGACCTAGCATCGTAAGCACTTGGATCATAATCCTGGCTAGTTGAACGTAAAGCGCTATGTGTTGAGCAAAGAAATGTCGCACCAAACGAAAGATTGTTCCCCATAATGAGAGGAATACTCATCACTGAGAATGTTGCACCATATAACGGTGGCACTGGCGCATAAATTGGCGGCAAGATAAAAAGTAGTGCTCAATAGTTTTATGAGTTTTGCTGTACGGGCAAAGGGATGTAGCCGAAAAGCCAATTTTGCGTGAGTAGAAATTGAGGTCCAGATCCTACATAGCATATGCGTGTCGGTGCTGCCCTACATTGTCGGGACTTAACAACAATCAGTTTTTCAAAAGTATTTTAGATGTCCGTAATCAGGCATAATGCATAAAATTTCATTTTGGTCGTGTGTGAAAAAATGTATCGTCAATATCGCGCACTTAGCACAAATAGAAGAGATGGGACAGCATCAAGAACAGACCAACGAAGATTGTGTCCCAGCAGCCTCATTTTCAGGTATTCCAATGTGGCTGGGCACCCAACCTAAATATACGTCAGAATGTGCGTCTGTACAGGCACGCGGAAGTGTGCACGCGCACTCTTCAGTACTTCTGAATGGTGAAGCGTAACTGCAGTCCGCTTCACCACGGTTGCCGCACTATATATATTCTCGGACAGCTATTTCAGACGCGAAGAGTGCGCGCACGCAGTTCTGGTGGGCTTGCTCAAGGTGCGCAAGCGCACGTGCGCCTATAGCTTTGACTGCGTAAGTACAGAATGTTGTCCAAAATTGTGGTAACTGTGGCTTAGCGGAACTGCAGTCAAGTGTACCCATGTAGCAAGGGTATAAAACAGTATTGTACTGATGTGTTTTACAGCTATCTCAGAGCTTGACGAACGGTCAGTCTTTCTTTTTATTATTATTATTTCGTTAGAGAAGCGTTTCAAGCACGTGGGTTGAAACCTCTCGCAGCAGAACCCAGGAATTCCAGGCTCAATATCCACCCCTGCCTGTTTCCATCTTGATGAGCATCGTACAGGCGCGCGGTCCTTCATCATTACTGCGTGACACATGTTAAAGATCCCCGTCTGGCAGTGGTACTACTGGCAAAGTTTCCCATGTGACAGCAGCAACGCCAGACACCCACTGGGGCTGCCTAACTTCCCGTTGACTAAACATACACACAACACAATAACATTTATGAGTGGAACTGCAGACGAGCCAAAGTATGTAGAATCAAGTGACCAATCAAAAGTTCTCGCAATATATACATGCTATTCAAGATATTTATATTTTATGTCTACTCCTGCCTTTCGACCCTTTTTTATCTAGGATTTATTTAGGGCAACGCCAAAAGATCGCAGCTCCTATGAAAGCTCCAACGTCCGGCGTCGCTAAGCCTCCTTGCCGTCCCCTGCTCCGTACATGCAGGTGAACCGACCACTGGCGATGAAGAAGGACAGCATCCAGACCAGGAAGCGCAAGCCGAAGAACTCTTCTTCGGGCTCTGGGTCTTCTGGAATCAAGGGGCTGGAGAACCCAGGGTCAGTGGGCGGCGTCAGCGGACTGGGCCTGTCTCTCAGCTCCGGAGGCGTCCTGGTGGGCAGCGGATCCCTGGAGGAACGCCAGCCGCAGCACCATCCTGCGCAGCAGCAGGCGCAGATCCATGGCACCACTCGCATCCCAGAACCGTCCTTAGGTGAGGACACGTCTTCTTCAAGCCTCCCAATGAGCAGGCCACGGCAAACAAAAGGCCTGAAGGATAGTGGAGCTGCACTGAAACAATAGTTTAATGAAACTGTAAGGCTGTGTTGATTTCACTATAAAGTAAATGGCAGCGAGTGCTGACTTTTTGAGGCTGGTTCACGCACTTGCGTTGGACAGCGGCCGACCGACTGCGCCACAGCTGTTTTTAAAGCTTCCTGTGACTGCTGGTCTTGGGCAGTCACAGGAGATTTAAAAACCAGTTGTGGTACACTCAACTGCCACCAAATGCAAGTGCGTGAGCCAGCCGTTACTGAGAAATGACGCGAATTAAGAAACCTACTGGGTATTTGTATTTGTGTCTGCAACCGATGCTGTATATTATCACGTAACGACATGTTTGACAAGGGCGGTGTGGAATGAAACCTGCGGAGGCAGCTACAAGAGCTCTGACTCAGCAACTGCAGCGTTATAGAACTTGGTTGTGAGACGAGAAGTATCAAAGTAGAATCCTTGCCGTGACGTGGCAAGCTGTCGATGAATCAGGAGTAGGCATGACTATGTTCGGTTTGACACGGCTATAATACAAAAATTATTTCTGTAGCAAAAAAAAAAAAACGAAAAGAAGTTATGCATTTATAAATTAAAATGTTATAGTTCTTCTTTTCAACAGCCATTGTGAAGCACCTTGCTGCTGCGCCCGTATACCTTCGGCACTTTATATTTTGCACCACCAAAAGTGTTATTTTCTTAAAGTCAGAAAGTCAGAAGTTTTTAAAGCCAGAAAATGTGTCATTTTGAGTGCCTCCTGTGCACTGCGCCGAAAAACGATCGCTGATGTTGAATGAGACGCAAGAACAGCAAGAAAACCTTACATACGAAGTCTTGCGTAGGCGTGGATGTATATTCCGATCATTGTTCTAGGGTACTTACAACTTCTCAGGTTCTGCCGTTACCACGTTCTGTTCAGAAGGCTTATTAGGTCGCTCGCGCGTTGTTCGACTCACCGTGGAAGAGACCCCCTTGAATGCAGAGTTCCGAGAGCAATTTCTTGACGTGGAGCGGCTAAATCTGCCACTCTGTTTTCAGGCTATAGTAGTTCCATGGTGCAGGTTATTTTTTCTTCGTCGTCTTTGTTGGGAAGGTAATTCCTTTAGCTATATGTCTTAGTATTTATTCTAGCTGCAGTTTACATCCTATACTTTAGTAAGCCATCTCTTGTTTTTCTTGACATAACGCCTATCATAATCCTCGTACATTCCGCGGCAAAGAAATATGCGCAAATGAAAACTGTAGTGAATATACCACGTCAGTCTGGCAACCTTTTGTACCCTCAGCTTTGAATGAAAAAGTTGAGGGTGCGCGCTTCCATTGAAACATTGTTATATCATTGCTACTGGCGACGTGCTCGTCCAAAAGCGTCTCTATGATTGACCTTCCACGATTTTCAAGAGGCCCAATATAACGTCTTAAGTACGATGAATATTGATTTCATTAATGGAATTAATGTCAGACTATACAGATTGACGGTGTTGCTTTAAGGGGTATTCACACGAGGGAGAAATCCGGGGATTTTTCCCTCGTGTGAATACCCTTTAAGGACGCGATGACTTCAAGCTTAGACCGTGATTTTTCTACACACTATAGAAATTGTCGCTGGCAATCGACAATCCTGGGCGCGACGTCACCGAAACATCTCGTCGATTGTCGCCATCAATTTGAAACATGGCATCCTGGATGGCCAGTGTGCAAAGCTCTCCTCTTGATGTTGCAAACGCTCGGTCGTCCAGCAAAAGTAGCGTGTTTACTCTGTTGTTCTAGCGGTCCACCAGGCTGGGGTGCTTTCTGAAAGAGAAAGATCATGTTCAAACATTGAATGAAAGGGTACAAGGTGATGTAGGATGGTTTTAATTCTCAGGCACTGAAGTTAGTAATAAAAATGAGAGAAATATGCATGGGTGAAAATAGACATGGAGTGTTTAGCTATATGTACAGTGGCCCAATTTTTAATAATATCAAGCGAGCGTCGACCGCCGGGACGGCTCAGCGCCGCGCCGCGGAGGCGTGCGGCGAAACGGGAGAGATTAAGCGCGTGCCATCGTTACTATACTTCGTTTCACCTTATGTTGTACCGTAGCGAAGGCTAGAAGCGCGAGCTCATAGCGTTGGCAGCCGCTCTTAAGTCACGAGAGCTCGTGCCGCCGAGATGTGCCCCAGAGCAAGGAGCTCGCGCTTGTAGCCTTTCCTGCGGTACATCATAAGGTGAAACAGAGTATAGTACCCTCAGTTGGGAAACTCACCGTTGAAACCTGGGCCTCTGGCGTCCACCGAGACCAAGCTAAATACGACAACAGCGCCACTCTGTATCATTTGTCTGTACTGTGGCCACCTTGAGCGTTTAGAAAGCATGTTTTTGCGTAAAAAACAACGGAAAAAACTCTTTGTAGTAACTTTTATTTGAGGTTAGTACAAAATGAAGGGCGCGTGTTGTTTTCTAAAATACTGTATTTAGCTTGCAAGTTTGGCAGTACAATTAATATTGTTTTTACACAACCGTGCCTCAGCGGTGATTTCAGGTAGCGCGTCCCGAGCTAGGCGCATTTTATCCTCAGTAGTAATCCGCGGTGCGTTCGCTTGGGAGTCAGGGGTGGCACCCATGCGTCACATGTGACCTTGTAACATGGTGTGGTGTCAAATAATTTTTCTTACCCCCCCCCCCTGAAGCCCCTTCCACAGTATCTGTTTTGGCCCAGAATGGCCGATTAAAGACGAAATGGAAGTCAGGTGCAGTTCCTCGAGTGGCCGCTGCGTGAGAAGTGGTGGCGTTGTGATCGCCTTTAGCTCGGTTCTCGAGTACGGATCGGTGCCACTTTTTCTGGGCAGTTTCTATGGCAGTTTCCCAACTGAGTGGTTCTATACTCCTTTTCACCTTATGTTGTACCGCAGAGAAGGCTAGAAGCGCGAGCTCATAGCGTTGGGAGCTGCTCTTAACGCACGAGAGCTTGTGCCGCCGAGATGTGCCCTAGAGCAAGGAGCTCGCGCTTGTAGCCTTTCCTGCGGTACATCATAAGGTGAAACAGAGTATAGTAACGTTGGCGCGTGCGCACGAAGCCCTTTCTGGATGGAGCGTCGTCTGCTAGGCTATTCTGTTTATCGCACACAGCCCCTGCTCCGTAGCAAAGGAGTGGAGGGCGCTTGCCGTGTCGATGTGCATCGCCGATACGCATGCATTCACAATCCTATTGATGGTAGCCTGTATAACCCCGACTGTTGTTGCTATATCCCTTTGCGTCATGCCGCCCATCGACATTCTCATAACACGTTGAGGCATAAAAATGTGCGCGCGCCCGCTGGTCGGAAAAAAAAAAAGTTGCAGTGGCTGAGCTCGGTTATGCCAGGATATACGTAGCGTAAGCTTAGGTTCAGCTGGTAATTCTTAGCTTTCCTGGTTGTCTAGGATTAGCTTGATTATCATACTTACTGCAGCTTCAATGACACACATACGCATTATGTGACTACTTCGGGATCCGATGAGTTAGGCTTCTCCGCTCTTCTTATTGCGGAGGAGGCGCCGTGTAACCGAGCTTTCGATGGCTCGTCGCATTTTTGCAGTATTTAGTTTGATGCATCGTTGCATTCAGTTTGTCGCGTCGCCGTATTTTTTCATTTTTGTTGGTGTCCACAAAAGTACACGCAAACATTAAATTTAAAAAAAAAATTAAACTCGGGATGACGCGCGGTTTATGCCAGCCTGAGCAGTATCGAAAAACAAGAGAGAGAATAAAAGCAAGCGGCTGTTCAGATCTTTGCTTTAAGGCGGTTAGCTATGCCAGCAGATAATGAGCAGGGGCTTTGTGCGGTCAACGGAATATCCTAGCAGATGACGCTCGCAACGAAAAGAGCTTTGTGCACATGCGTCTAATCTCTCCCGTGACGCCGCGTTTCTCCGCGGCACGGCGCTGGCCATCCCGGCGGTCGACGCTCGCTTGATATTATTAAAAAATTGGGCCACTGTACATAAGAGATTGTTCTGCTATTTGTACATAAAGAGTGTTCAGCTATTTGTAAATAAGACAGTGTTTAGCAATCTGTGCATAAGAGAGTGTTTAGATATATTTGTGCACAAGGTGAAGACGAACTAGAAAACTTGGATCGAAAATTTAGCGGCCGTGGAAATACGCATCAGGAAATACCAGTATATAAAAAAAGCGAAATCAGCAGCTGAGAAAAATATCGGATGCGGGTAGGCGGACTAAATCAACTTTGGGGCATATTAAGAGGTTTTTTCTTTTTCTTAAATAAAACAAATTAGATTTATTTGATTTAAACCAGATGTATGTGGTTTAATTTCCGGAAGAAAGAATTACTGTAAATATAAAGGGCAGCTTTGTTCAAAGTTTTCGTGATGTAATATCCTCTATACTAAAACGAAAACAGTTTTTTTTTATTCAGTTGGATAAAAAAATCATTTTTCTTTCGCGTTCTGATTTGGTTGCAAACGGTTATTACTTTTCTATTTTTCGTTTCACCTTAAAGGTGCTCTGAAGTCGATTCTGAGATCGTACTTTTGTGGTGACAACTCAATCTAGACGCTCTGAGCACCCCAACAAACCCGAACAATCGTGCGTATCTTATTTCCTCGTTGAAAGCGTGTTCAAAGATCGCGACACACCCTTTTTGGGAAGAATTTTCTTCCGAGTGAAGTGGTCGACGAAGGTCGCTTGTCGGCGAGTTGCAAGCGATGGTTTCGCCCGCGGAGAAAAAGGGCAGTCCTATCCGATTGTGTACCTATCAGGCTCTCTTCGAAACAAGTTATAATAAAATCATTCGGAATCTGCGCGTATTTTAGGGCTTTCTTTGGTCCACAGAATGTAGTCCGCGAGAAAAAAGAGTCCGCAGGTTTTTCTATTGCCCTGAGAGGAATAGGCGGCTTTGTAATATAGGACTTGGTATATGTGGGAACTAACATATTTTAAACAATATAAGATTAAAAACGACCTTTTCCAGAAATGGCTTCAGTGCCACCCTAAAGCGATTTCCAAGGTGCAACGATTTTTGTGCTTTGTGTAAATGCCTCTTTGAATGAATCCCTGACGTTTATAACATATAAAAAAAAAAAACTCGTTCAGCGTTCACCCCCCAACCGAACCCAAGCCATGTCTTGGGTCTCTTGGGTTAGCGGTCGCCCCATTCGCGAGACCCCTAAGGCAAACAAACATGGCGACGTTTTTCATCGCTCGTTTCAGAACAAAAGCTGCACTATTCATATTAAGCACGTTCGTCAACAATTTAATGGTGCAGGAGGTGTAAGCATATAAATGCGAAGCTTAATCACCCTCGTTTTTCTTTTTCTTTTTTTATTTGAGATAAAAAGAAAACACGTACACGACCCCCGCGATTCAATCAGAGGGACGTAGCGAAACACGTAACGGCTTTCCGAGGAGTGCACGCCGATGGTAGGTTGTTAGTTCGATCACTCCAACGCTCTGATTTGCTGGATATTGTAGAAGCTTTTGCCGACTGCCAAGTACCATTAAATTTATCTACCGCGTGAGTCAAAGGGATAGATGGTTAAACATGGTTAAAATTGCACACACATAGAAAGGAACCGGGGAGAGAGAGAGAGAGGTTTTTTGAAGAGACGGCATAAATCGGTTTCTAAGCGTATCGCTCTAGGATCTACTACACACGTGCCCCAAGGTGGTGTAAGCAAGATTGGCTCACCCCAGTAAATCGCGGAAAAATCAAAAGCTATGTTTTTCCTATACTTTGCATGTACAGTTAAAAATATTTTGTCACTGTGGCGCTTATTTGGGTCAAATGAAGTGAAGAATAGTTAAGACATTGCATTTTCCTTTCATTTAACCCATTTTTCAGCCGTAATAAACTCCAGAATAGCCCATGCAGAACTATTTTCTGTCGATTTTGAGAGAAAAGGCTTAGCGATAATTTTTCCACACTCAAAACCAGTTTTTATTTTCTTTCTTATGTCTCCGGATGTTTCATGTATTCATACCCTCAATTAATGAATGCAGCACCTTTGTGCACCGATGTAGTAAATCCCAGCGCGATAAGTTAAGAAACCGATCTAAGTTAAGAACTTTTCAAACAGCCATCGACCCTTTGACTCACCCGGTGTATACAATGATAAACACTTTGGGTGCACTTCCATGGCTTGAAGAGGTTAAAGCCTTGGAAGGCCTAATCCTGCATGCCTGCTCGTCCTCCAAAAGAATTTTTCTGGGTTTAATCAATCCCAGTCGTGAAGGCATCTGACGTTTAAACCTACCGTTGGGAACATTAGGGAATCGCCACAACACGACCAACGAGAAGCAATAGGTGAAACAGTAGCATGAACCATGCCAGCCTTGAGATGCACTATCCAAACCAACTTCAAGGACGTTGAGTTATTTCAGGTTACTCTTTTCGGAAACTATCCCCTTCTTAGCGTCAAAAATTAACTAATTTGATGTCTCATTATTTCCATGAAATGAAAATGCGATTTAGCGTCCTTCTTCTGTTGAACCCTAAAATATGTGTCTCGACTAACGACACTTCTGTTCCGCTTACGCAGCCGACATGAACGGCCTGCTGAACAAGAACGGTCCGCTGCCGCACATCAGCCTGGGTCTGCCGTTCAGCTTCAGCCAGGCGTCTCTGACCTCCAGCGGCGTGCCCCTGTCTACTAGTCACACAGTGAGCAGCAATGCCCGGATACCCTCCGTCATGACCCTGTCGTCCCTGGTCGCCTACGGTGCCAACCCGCTCCGGCCATCGGGACACTACGCTTCGTCGGCCATTGTAACCTCACCGACGCTCAGCGCCCTCGAATCGCCGCAAGCCACTGACCAGAGGACGGCCAGTCTGATGACGCTCAGCTCGTGAATGTCGTATCAGCCAACACTTCTTCATAATGTACAGTGTTGAAGGGAAACGAAAAACACTCGGCGTAGTTCTTGTAGCTCTTGTAGCTCATCTAGCTCTCGTGTGTCGACGTCACTCCGCACGTTCAAGCCTGCAGGAGCCGCTGACGAGAGGACCTCCAGCATGATGACGCTCAGTTCGTGGATGGCCTAGCAGCCAGCACCTCTTCGTAATACACAGTGTTGAAGACAAAAAAAAAAAAACACGCTGTAAGTTCAGAGATGGTGTCCTCTAGGTAATCGTCGAAGGCGGCATTACCAGTCTCGATGCGTACTGTCCAATGTTACCGTTAGACTTGAGGATAACCATGGGACAAGCATTTTTGTTGTTGCTGTGGGCAGTAAATAGTTCGCTTCACGCTTCAAGTAAAAAAACGGCGGGTCAGAAACTCTTGTAAACACATCAAGTTTGATTAAAAAAAGTGCACGAAGCGCACGAAAAACAAAAAAAAAAGGAAAAAGGGAACTTTGCGTTCTTGTGATAACGACCAATTAAGTAGATATCTTTCATATCCATGTAGCCACCCGTTTTAGGGTGTGCCACGGCCCGCAGCTGGATGATGCCTCGCTATTGCAAGTCTCTGCTGGTGAGGTTCGTATTGGAACGTGCATAGGAGCGACATATAGGTGCTGGTCACAGTGCAGTGACGTGCGTCATATTTTGTCCGAGGCATATGCGTCATATAGGCATTGGGCTGAAATGGACAGCCTGGAACAACTCTAATGTTCAGTTCATTATTCGAGGACTTGGATTATAAAGTACCTTAAATAATAATAAAAAGCTCACAATCAAACATTTTCGCCTTTTTTATGCTTATTACGGGTGTTCGCGTAATTAGATTTTTGTCGTTATTTCTTGCGTCTGCTCGAGCGAGTATTTTTGTTGATCAGGGGTCACAACTGGTTCGTCTATCTGATGCAATAAATAAGTTGCATTAGGGTGCGTAAATGTTGCCAAAGAGTTCACCAAAAATATTTTTTTCTTTGTGCAACCGATGTTTGGGTACTTGTGTCAACGAATAAAAATTTATTTGAGTGAATGAGTCGCGCGAGCTTTTTGTTTTGTGTATATAAATCCAATACTCAATCGCACTTTATTTTTCAGTTATGACTCGCATGAATGTTGTTTGTTGCTCATGAAATTTGATAGTTTACAAATTTCTCCTCCTAGCGTTTTCCGCAGGGATTCGATATGTAGTAGGATGTTTTAAAAACGATGTAAAGCTCTGTGCAATAACTACAACGACAGAAGTGACTCAACGAAGTGAGCGCCCTTTGTTATTTTCCTGTTTTTCTTCTGTATAGTCTCCGCGACGTGAACTACATGCCTGCTCAATTTTCCTCAAAACGCACGAGTAAGACGCCGAAAGTATGTTGTTAATGTGACGAAAAAACTGAAATAAAAATAGTCATACATTTTCAAGTCTTCAAAGCCACGGCCGCTGCTGGGGTTCCGACTTCGTTTGTTTTTCATATATTTCTTTTTTGTTTCACACTCATGGCTGTTTTTGTAATTAATCATTAATTGCTTTCGTTCCTGCAAATTCACAGTTGCATCTTTCGTACAAAATTAATTGAGGAACTTGCTGCACTATAAGAAAATTTAAGTTGATATAGGTACCTAGATTACAACCACGTCCTTTTTGTGATGAATTTAATTCCTTCCCGATCATCCAAGCCCTAAGGTACTTTGCCTGCCATGCCTCAGTCGAGTTAATATTCCTTTATTAGTAATCAATAGTCTTTCTTTCTCCGTTTCTTTTATCTAGGTTCTCACATATCTAGGTTTCTGGCAAAGCTTTTCGGAACATGTATCGAGCCAAGGCCTCCTTATCAGGAATAGGCACCTAATTTGCTTAGCGAAGGACTATCATGAGCTCAAAGTTCGCATTGTATCTAGGTCAGGGTTGACTCCTTCGCACGAGAGCGCCATCGTCTGCTCACAATTTGTCGTCTGCGATTTCGCCTGTGAGATAGAGGCGGGAAAAGTCAAGGAGCCACTACGCTGTGTAATTTTCCACCTGTTTGTCTTTGTTTAGTAACGCTATGGTGGCACAATAGCTTATACTAAGATGCACACAGATGGACGGTGGGGCTCAGCGGAGCAAAGATTGAACGGTTTTTCTATAGAATGTTTACTACCATGCTTCCTTGTTTCTCACTTTTTTTCCTGTATCATCTTATAAAAGCGTCTCGCTCAGTGGCAATTTTTTTTTTCTTTTGACGTACCACGTTGGAGGAGTGCCTTGAACTGGTGAAATTAAAGTACAAACTGTGGCGCAATTGAAAGCGTGTACAAATACCTCTTCTTACTAGTACCAAACTTGTAACAAAACACTGGCCGTCGTTGCAATCTTTACGCAAAATAAAGTGCCTTCCCTGAGTCAAGAACCTTGTTTGATCTACTGAAGACAACTTCCCCATATTTTTAAGCTAAAACGAAGTATATATATACAATGTCCTAAAATACGGGGTAGTGTTCGGACCGCTACGGCTTGACGATAGAAGCTCGTAAGGCTGCACGTTTTCGACAACTATCGCGGCGGTGCAGCCGTCACGATAGTATAGGAGGTCGCTGCCACCCGTCGTGGTCGGCGAATATTGCACCAGGTGTCCGCAGCCGTTTGCAACGCGCCGACACCTCCCTTTCGTCACCTGACCCCGCTCTAAGCGTGGTGTATGGGCGGGAGCGTGGTCACGTGGCGAAAGAGAGACTTTTGACTGGTCCAACAAGAGTGTAGCTTCCACCGCAGTCTCTGCTTAAAGGGGCTGTCGACACCTCTCGCCAGCGGCGTAGACTTTCCATTTTCCCGGGGGGGGGGCAGGCTGAGAAGTTCCCCGGGGGGGGGGGGGGTGCTGCGCGTTATGTTTTCGCCAGAACTGGAGATTGAAGCTAACGCAAGCACGCTGGAATTCCATTTCCCACGTATTTTGTCAATAAAGGCAACGTGGGCGTTATTTTGTTTACATCCTACTACTAGAAGCTCGTTACATGGCACGTAAACAGCGTCTCGGAAATAATATTAATAATAATAATAATAATAATAATAATAATAGTGGTTTATTTTCCAGTGCCCACAAACAACCTAACGTTCTATTGTGTGGTGCACAAACATGGGTGAAGTATTATACATTTAAGACAAAATACAAATTATCAAAGACAAACTAACAACAAACACAAGCAAAAAAAAAAAAAAAGATCGAGGCCCGGGCCCGGAGGGGCTCTGCCCCCTGGATCTCACCAGGGAGGGCACGAGCCCCGTTGCCCCCCCCCCCTTCCCATAGTCTACGCCTATGCCTCTCGCGATCTACGCCACGGCGGGTCCCAGCACTACCCCGCATATGGAGCATTTACTGGCGGCCATAGCTGTGTGTGCGACTACTGAGCGCGTGCTGGTGGCAAGCTTCCACAGTTATTTTTCAACGTGCATTCCAAACCGTCAATATTGCCGGTCTTGGCAGCCTATTATTGTGAGCTCGTTCTGAGCATGCGCCCTAAACAGTACCCTCATATATGGCGTCCAGTGGATACATCCCCAATTCTAGTACATTGTAGTCAGTGCTGGGAAGTACTTTATTAAGTACTACTTCAGGTAGGTTTAGAAAACTTGTGCTTGAAGTAGATTCTATGAGTATGCAGTTATGTTCAGCGTATAACTCGCTTGAGGAGCGCATACAGTTACTCTGCTCCACTAGGGAGGGACCCTATGCTCTACCATTTGGTTGTTCGGGTAATCGCTAGAGTCACTGGATTTACGCGAGGCCAAGCGCTCTTATCTGGTACATTTCGTTTCGTTGAGCACCGTACTACAGTGTTACCGTACAATCGGCCTTGTTGCTTGGAGGGCAAGAGGACGAGCGTGTTGATAAGGCAGTGCCTTCTTGCGCTCGCTGGAATTAAGCTATTTCAAGGACCACGCGCTCGCGTCCTTGGCTTTCCCAGTACTATACACCAACTTCTGAGATTATACTCACCTACCTCTAACAAAAAAAGAAAAAAAAGAACGGCATATTTTTATGTGGAAACGCGCTATCGTCTTTCGAGACGTCATCTGGTAATTTCTTTGAGTGTAGTAATGGGAGCTATTAGACCGAAGTGTCTAATAAGTTATAACCCTTTCATGTGCGACTTTTTTGTAAACCCCGTGGTGAACTTTTTTTCTTCTCTCTTTTGTATTAAAGTATTTTATTAAGAGCTCTGTGCCAAGTTCAGATTTTTTCCCGCAAAGCACACAAAAGATACCAGGGTGCTTCCCATGACCCAGGAGCTGCTAAACAAATAGTCAATTAATTTTATTGTTGAAGAGAGAAACTGCAGGGAGCTGAAGATCGCTTTTCTGCGACTCAATTTACTCTCTTCTTTCTCGAAGTCATCTATAAACGAAAATATCTCTTTCTAGAATCTAAAGCTCCGAAAGCTGCGTGGGAGAGAGTTCCTCCCAGCCACGTCCACTTCGACAAATACAGAGAAAGTTGCTTGCGGCACATGTGCTTCCAAATTATTCATATTCATTCGATTGCTCAGAGCACCTGATTAGTAAGTTCAAAGTTTATATACCTTGTACAGCTCTGATCATCAGATCCCAAAAGCCAGCCTCACCAGTACTAAGGCCTGCGAACGCTGTGCGCGAAATGCGTCAGAAAGTACAGCTTTGTTTTTTGCACCACCAGATAGCTCAAGTATATTTTTTTCTTGTTTGACATGTCTTCCGCTAGATGGCAGCAGAGTACAATGGTGGAAATCGCCTTCCTTTGAGCCCAGTTAAAGAATTAAACTTGAGGAAGAAAACGAGAAGGGACGTCCCTTCTCGTTTTCTTCCTCAAGTTTAATTATCCCTACCAACTTCTGTACTTACCAGTTGAAGACAAGTTCTGTACTTACCAGTTGAAGACCGACGACCAGTTCGCGCTTCCCCCTCTCCCCCTTCTACCCTGTCCACCGTTGCCTGTTTCCTCCTTCCCCATGGTGAGGACGATCTTCTGCCTTGCAGAATATCGAGTCTGGTCGTCGGCCTTTAAGTGCGCGCGTAGGCCGTGCGCTTCCCGGAAATTGCGCATTTCGGGACGTTTTTGCCGTTTCCGGGGCGCTTTCTCAGTCACAACTAGGCGTGTTGGTTAGGACAGTGTGCCTTCGGGGCAGTGGAGAGCATCTGCTCCAGACAGCGAAGAAACGTGGAGCCGGGACTAGTGCCTTCCACCGATTGGCCGGGAGAGGAGCGCCCTACTCACGTCACAGCGCGTTTTCGTGCGCCTTCAGAAAAATACGCAATTTCCGGGAAGCGCACAAAAACGCGTAGGTTTGGATCGCGCTTTAGGATCAAGCGTGGGTGGGAAGTACATATGCCACCGGGCCTATGAAAGAAATAACTTGATTGTGTTACATAGCTCGATAGCGATTGTGAAACAACTACACAATGGCCACTTGACTTTATGCAATATTCGCTGCCCTTTCCGAAAATAACTGATCCACCCCCGATAACCCTAAAACCAGTACATACTACTAAAAAAAGACTATAGGGGAAGAAAGGGCATAATGGAAAAAATATGTTAATAAGTACTTGACTACTTGTCAGCTGCGCAATTACAAGTTCGATGGCTTGGAGGTAACAAGCTTCTGGAGGCGACATGAAGCGCCCAGAGATGAAGCCGGGGAGACTTCGTTGAAGGATGCCCAGTAGCGTCACTAAGGTCAGCGGCACCCGGAGAGGTGGCCCGCCGTGACCCTCCCCCCCCCCAACACACACCCTCCGACCCCTCCACTCTTGTGGCCCATGGACCGCGACACCACGGCACCCCCCCCCCTTTCACTGCCCGGCTGCACCCCTGGCACCCCCCTTGAGCGCTGCACCCGGGCAACACCACCTAGAGGAGAAGGCCAGATCACGCCTCCAGTGACGTCATGGCAGCAGAGCTGAAAGCTTCGCGCGTAGCTTCTACGTCGTAGAAACACGGGTTTTCGCTCTATTAATTTTTTTCTGAGCTAACATGAGAGCTGTGAACGCCAAGTGATTTAAAGAACAAATTTTAGAACGCAGGAAAATTATTACAACCTACAATCATTGTGGTGAAATACAAGAAAATGATATCTAGACAGATGTGTTGTTTCTTTAAGCGATAAACTGGGTGGTGTAATTATCTCTGAACGACATGGGAGGTGTATAAAGAAGAATCCTAATGAAATGACAATAATCGAAGTAGTGGGACCGGGTAAATTGAACTATACAGTAACAATCGGGTAAACGATGGAGAGGCATTCATTTCATTTCATTTTATTCACCTCAAAGTCATCCGATGACACATTACATGGGCGGGATTCAAAAATCAAAGACAAAAAGTAATTGAACATAAAAAATGGACACCAACAAGTAAAAATCACACACACACAAGCGCTCTCCCACACACACACAGACGCACTTATTAGCATGTTATTGTTATGATGCAGTTTTACAAATCAAGGTTCACAGTTACACAAATTGATGCACTTGTTTTTAAATGAAATGGGGTTGCGCTCAGTTACAATATGGTCAGGTAGTTTGTTCCAGTCAGTGATGCAAAGTAATAAGGGTGAAAAGAGGAAACTGGTTATACGGCACTGAAATGGGCTGTTTTTCGTCTTCTTTCTAGAAAATGAAGATTTATGTTAGTTTTTAAAGCGGAGACACTAGTTTCGGATGAATAATCACTGCATATAAATCTGGCTGCTTTGTTCTGAAGATTCGAGCCTCGAGATTAGGTAATTTATGTGTAAATTCCAAATTATGTTTCCGTATTCTAATTTTGGGAGGATAAATGCTTTGTACGCAAGTAGTTTTGTTTCAATGGGAGCTAGATATAATGTTCGTCTAATGAAACCAAATGTGTTTAGTGCGCTATTTATTATTTGCTTGATGTGGTCGTTCCATGATAATGTGTCTGTAAAATGAACACCCAAAAACTTGTACGATGATGAGTGTTGATGAAGATGAATGAAAGGAAACTCTAACCAAAAATTGATACGGAGCCCGACGTTTCAAGGCCAGTTCGGCCCCTTGATCACGGGTGACTGTTCTTGTCCTTGTCGTCGTCTTGCAAATTGCCCGGTGCTTATTGGTTTCTTTAAAGCGGCCGTTGTATCTGCACGTGCTTTATGGTTCGTAGCGCCTCGCGTGATGCACCGCAAACCAGACACATAGGCGCTTGGCAGTGTCCCAGCTGACCGGTTGACGTTATTTTTGGTGTTCTGAATGTACCAGGACTCTAATAAAAGGCGTCTTCGCCAGTTTCTTTCCGTGCCAAGAATAGAGCATTTGTTGAATTCAATCGTGTGACCCTCTTTTTGGACGTGTTCTGCCAGCGCACTACCCTGCACGTTATTCTTTTTGACGTCATACTGATGCTGGCGTAGACGTTCCGGGAAGTTTTTAGTTTCCCCAACGTAGGAGGCGCCGCAGTCACCACAGGGGATCCTGTAGACGAGTCCCTGAGCCTTTTCTTTAGGGGGACGATCCTTTGGAAGCGAGAAGAGGCGTCCAATGGTGGACACCGGTTTATGTGTCACACTGACGCCGTATTTTCGTAATACGCGCGCGAGAGTCTCGCTTGGGCCCTTGATGTACGGGACGCATACGCGGTTGGGTGGAGGAGGGGCGTCTTTTGTTTCATTCTGTCTAAGGTTTTTGTACACGTTGTTCAAAAACCTGGCAGGATAGCCATTCTGTTTCAGGTCGTGTTTGATCGTTGTGACCTCTTTCTTAAGAGCCTCTTCAGTGGAGCAGACAGTAATTGCTCGCCTGAAGAGTGCGGAAGCCACAGAAGATTTGTGCGTTGCAGGGTGGTAGGACGCAAAGTTCAGGTATCGGCCGGTGTGTGTCGGTTTCCTGTAAACTTCGAATGTCAAACGGTTGGACTTTCTCTTCGTGAGCACGTCCAAGAATGGAAGAGAACCGTCAGACTCCAGTTCAATTGTAAATTGTATCGCCGGTTCAATGGAGTTTAAGTGGTTGTGAAGGTTGTTGATTTCACTGGTTTTGACCACACAGAAACAATCGTCAACATACCGTAAGAACACGGTGGGTTTCGGGGCGAATGTCTCTAAGGCTTGCCGCTCGATCGCCTCCATCGTGAGGTTAGCCACGGTGACGGAAATTGCTGCACCCATTGCCGTTCCACTAGTTTGTTTGTAGAATTGACCCTTGAAAGAAAAGTAGGTGCTGGTTAAGCAGAGGTCCAGAAGGCGGCAAATCTCATCGATGGAGAGGCAAGTCCTCTCGGAGAGTTTCGTGTCAGACGACAGTGCCGTTCTTGCTACAGACACCGCAAGAGGCACAGGCACACTTGTAAATAGAGATACCACGTCGAAGGACACGAGACTTTCGTCATCGCGCAGTTCGAGACCGGAGGTGAGCTCGATGAAGTGGCCGGAGTTGTGCACGTACGTGTTTGTCCTCCCCGTGAGGGGTGACAGCAACCGATGTAGGTAGTTGGATAACGCACGTAGCGGTGATGTGGTGAAGTCCACTATTGGTCGAAGTGGAACACTGGGCTTGTGGATTTTCGGGAGGCCATAAAATGCAGGGGTGGACCCGTTCCTGCAGATAAGGCTCAGGTAAAGGTTTCGAGAATCCGGATAATGACCGAAGATCGACGAAAGAGTCTTGTTTAAAGTTGCTTGGATCTTGGTAGTCGGGTCTTTTGGCAACGTCATGTACGCAGTGGTGGCGAGAAGAATGAGTGTTCTGGTGGTTGTGAAAGTAATGAGTACTGGGTTAGTGTTTTAGTGGAGGATTTAGTCACGGACATTTGTTGGCATTCACGAGAGTTAATGTTCATCGGCCGTATGGAACACCATGATGATATCGTATCTAAATCGTCTTGGACAATATCGTGATCATTAGGTTTATTATTTCCCTGGCTACAACTCAATCAACAACAAATAGTCTAATTGTCAATTTAATTGATGATGGTAGGTCATTGATATACAGGGTGTTTCACGAAAGGTGGACAAATTCGATATTGCGAAAACTACTCGTCGCACCAAAAAAAGGCATGTGTCTCTTTGGTCCTGGGCCAGGGCCCTATTTAGGAAAATTATTAAAGTCCGAGATAATTAGATTGTTAATTATTTTTGCGTAATTAACTTTTTATTTTTGTGTTTAAGGGCATAGTTTCAATTAGAAAATTGCTCAGCGTCATCGAAAACCACTAAATCAACAAACTGCAGAACGATAGAAGGCACGCGCAGCGTTTTACGGCTTTCTGAAAAACCGCACAAATTCGACGGGTTTTAAGTTTCGGTTTGCTATCAGAGCGCATCTCGGCCCCGGCAGCACCGCGCCCCGTGGAGAGATAGTGCATCCAACCTCTGCTGCGCTGTCATCCCGCGACATAGCAGAGGCTGGTTGCACTATCTCTCCACGGGGCGCGGTGCCACCGGAGCCGAGATGCGCTCCGATAACAAACCGAAACTTAAAAACCCGTCGAATTTGTACGGTTTTTCAGAAAGCCGTAAAATGCTTCGCGTGCCTTCTATCGTTCTGCAATTTCTTGATTTAGTGTTTTTTGATGACGCTGAACAATTTTTCTAATTGAAACCATGCCCTTAAACTTAATATTTAAAAAGTTAGTTACGCAAAAATAATTAACAATATAATTATCTCGGACTCGAAATCATTTTTCTACATAGGGCAATGGCCCCGGTCTAAAACGTCACAGGCCTTTTTTTGGTGCGGCGCGTAGTTTTCGCAATACTGAATTTGTCGACATCCAAAGAACTTCTGCAACTTTTTTGAAATGTTGCAAATCTATGGAGATACATCCTTTCAATCTCCTCGGAACGTGGCGTGGGTACATCGCTACATTCAGGGAACATTCTCCGACGACTATTTACAAAGATTCCACAATTACGGCTTGCTTAGGCTACAGCCCCAATGAGCCGCACTACATACATGAATGTGATAAAGCTCCTCACAGGGCGGTATTTCTTAACCGAAACAGATTTTTAGGAGGTGCAAGCACATCTAGCCGCTTTCCCAGCGCACCAGCCTGAGCACGTACTAATGACAGTTTACTCCTACCTGTCACATGTCAACCTCTTTCATTCAAAATGTGCTGTGTACATAACCGATTACTCACTCCGAGCTTAAGAACGAATACACATGGCATCCCACATTCAACTGGGAAATACCTTTTTCAAGGTTTTAAACCACAGATATAGAGTGACCACCCGTCCCGCGACTCGCGGGACGGGTGGTCACTCCACATTGAGGGCTCGCGTCCCGCGTCCCGCAAGAGATATCAAAATCTTTAAAATGTTGCCGCATTTCACGTAAACTTCACTAAGCAACTCATGGGGCTGCCGAGCAACGGGGCACTGGGAAGCGCGGAGGTCGCTGGTAAACATGTGAATCGCGGTGGTACACCATTTTCTATCCAAGCATTGCGGGAAGCGACCGTCGTTCTCGTAGGAGTAACCGACGCGCATATGCGCCCTTGTGCCTCTCTTCCCTTGGTGGCCAAATATTGCAAAAAAAAAAAAATGCTCGCCAAAAGTTAAAAAATAAATTATTGTAATTGTTTTCAAATTATGCTGTGTCAATGCAAAAAAGGTGCTGTGGAAAGCTTTTTTTATTTTTTAGTTTTTATTGAAGATTACACAAGGCAAAAAAACTGCAACTCACAACGGTCAAAAACAACAAGATATATAGCTTCGAAATTTGTGTAGCAGCATATTGATAAAAATAATAATCCACAGGAAACAAGAAGCCGCAACAGATTTACTGCTTCTTCTATCCTTTTGATGCATTGAGTTCTGCTGCAGTCGATTTTATGTTTTCAACTTAGACACATTAATTAACATATGTGGCATTAAAACTTAAAATATGTGACTGAGAGTGAAAATTATTTGAGCTTAATTGTCGCAATAGCATTTGCAGCTGTATAATATGCTTTCGGACGAGACAGGATATTACATATGTAAGCAGAGCCACATTTCATGGCGTGTGTTGATAAATTACCTCTTATAGTTATTTTTTATGATGTTTTTTAACCGAAGACTAGGGCAGAAGGAGGAAAAAATAATGCCCTCCTTTTGCTCCAGTCTTGGGTTAAAAAGCAGCATGAAAAAAATTCCACCAGCTAAACTGCACACTAAACTTTTTTTTTATTTTTTTTTATTTGCCACATTTGAAATCTAATACTGTTCGGCGGAGCGGGCCGCTAGTTGCACGTGTCTTGCGCGTTTCCACAACAATGGTTGGCGGTACTTGTAAAAGACACTTTTATAAAGGTCAGGGGCTTTACGGGAGGCGAACTGAAGTGAGTGAGGGGGTACCCCTCTCCGCGGGAGTTCCACAACTAAGCCAGTAACGTTGGATCCGACGTTACTCCCCGATCGACGAGGGTAGCGTGAGTAATTACTCTGGAGGAAACAACTCGCTTTTGGAACGCGAGTTCTGACGTCATCGAGTAAGCGCGAGTAAGTTTCGAAACGCCAAGGTACGAAACCTTTACTCCGGAGTTGAATCAAGTAAATTTTAAAACACAACTCTCTACATTTCTTCTCCCCGAGTCCAGTTTCGGTTTCGTTTTCGAGAAGTTTCGTTTTTTTTAACTTTACTAAAAATATACGTGACACCGTAGAAAAATATCGCCAACAAAAAATAAAACAAATGTTTTGGGGAGTGTCAGTGCTCCTTAAACTTAAACAATAAAATATCAATGTTTTGTGTATTTTGCCGCCACTGGAAGTAGAGGCTTTAAATATTCGTTGTCGCGAGACTGGTGTCGCATTTATCCGTTTCGAATATGCTGTCTGGCAACGAGAAACATTGATACAGTTGCAGGTTGAGGGCGGTGTCCAAAGAGGGCGCCACCGCTTCAATATTCCATTCATTTTCAAAGTCGTAATGGTTGTCTTCGCGGTGGACCTTCGTGAGCATGTGTGGATGTAAACGGTGTAAACTGTGTCAAGATCATAACATTGTGAACGAAGTGGTCGTGCACACGTGCAGCGTTTTGTAACATATCGTCGACTTACAAGGAGGAAGGTACGTCACTGTTCTCAGTGTCTTAATTTTTATAATAATATCGTTCAGCTGCACATATTTTTCACCGGGTTACTCTCGCTCTCGCACAAACCGTGTTCACGATCACAAATCATCGTATCACTCGCATCGCTCGCTCAGAAACTATTATGCACACGTTTCGCAAGCTAATAGTCGGTTTACGGGTGTCGTAGTAGCGCTAAAGCCGACAGAGTCGACAGTGTAAAGTATCGCGTAACAGCACTTTCCTTTTCTTTCTTTTTCTGCAAATTTCAATGACTGGTTATGAGTGTGAGCCCCGACACTGTGGACGCTCCGGGTCATGGTGTAATTTCATGAGATGGAGTACAGATCACAGGCTGTTGCTGAGTAGAGGGCTGGTCAGTTGGCGGAGTATCGGTTGTTTTGAGAGCACTGCGAGTAATTACTGAGTAAGTCTTGTGCCGTATTAGAGTTGGTCATTTGGTTACCAATTAGTTGTCGACATTCGGTATGGCGAAGGGTGGAAGGAGCCAACGTTGAGGTAGCTCGCGGAAGGCGTGGCTGACCCCGTGGGAAGCTGGCAATATTAGAGAAGTCAATTTCTGCAGCCTAAAGTCGTTCGCAGCGTTGGGCATGTACAAACGGCCCATTTGATTTGAGGCCCGAAGAAAAATACTTCGAATACCCAGTACTACAGAAAGAGGGCTTCAGTTACCATTAACACATGACAGCAGCACTCGAGATGAATGATTGATGTGCAGCATGCATATGTCGCCAGCTAATGACCCAGGCGAAAATCAGTCCACTTACAGCTGGATTATGGAACTGGAGATGAGGCGGTCCAGCTGGATTCCAGCTGGGTCCAGCTGGAATCCAGCTGGAAGTGGAATGATTTTCGCCTGGGGATCTACAAAAGAATTGTGCACAAGCACCCAAACGTGTAGCACGTTGTGCAGCAACAGTGGCAATGCTGGTCAACCAACTTGACAGAATGTGCCATATTTTAACCTTTAAGCTAAGACACAGAACATGCATCAACCTGCATCGTATTTACCCTCACAGTTTTGCCGCTCACCTAGACTGTTGAAAGGAGGAATATCCCTTCTCTCAGTACCGAGCTGGATATGCCAGGTGGTTGTATCACCTTTGCGATCCGCCAAACTATTCAAGCATACAAACCTCCGATCTCAATCGGTGGTACAAGGCAGTGCCTTCTTTCGGGTCGAAGAGCTGAATAATGAAGCATGATTCATTGACCTCTCTGGGTCACTGTATAGCTTCATTGGTAAGAACTGAGAAGGTATGTTTTTCCTTCAAGCTCTTAAGAACAAAAAACTGGTTCGAAGTGCCACAATGAAGCTCTGCTGTCCACTTACGTTGTGGTTGGCTATTCACTACTCCAAGGGTGTGCACTTAACAGCTGTTTCGCAGTTTCATACTTGGTCGTCGGGTTGCGAAAGTTTTTGCCGCACGTTTTGACTGACGTGAGCTCCCGCTTCTAAAAGTCGCGTCCTCGCCGACGGTGGCCTCGCCTCCTCTAGAGTTGTGAATAGTCGACTATGGCTCTAGTGCTTTTGCCGCCCGCCAGTTTGGCCGACCGTCCACCTCTACTATGTCCAGCCCACCCATACATCTTGCCTCCTCCGGACGAAACAACCAGATTGTTGTGTTCGCCAGACTTGTGTGGCACTTTGCAACAGAACTGCATGATACCTGCAAATGAAATCGCTGCTGTGCTGCAGAGCAAGTGCAGACGTTGCACCAGAAGTTGCAGCAATTGCCCCCTCCCCCCAACGCCCTGAAAATCGTCAGATGTCCAGATCTCAAGATTATCTGGGCAGAACCCTCCTCTCGAGTGTCGTGTGTACTTCCGGAGCCACCGAGAGAGTGAGAATGGCAGGGTGGACCTTTTGCACGCCCTCACATACTCTTTGCCTTCTGCCGTGCGCACGTGCTCCGGGCGCACAAGACACGAAAGCGTCGTCGAAAGTAGGAACAACTGAAGTTTCTCCCTGCAGTTCTCACCTTGGCAGAGGCCATAACTTATGTAATTGGGGTTCCATGTTTTTGGTAAATATCGATGAACCCCAATAATTACCCCCCCCCCCTGGTTGCGATCAAAACCGGGAAAAACTGAAAAGCCTCGAATTGTTGGAGTGTTCCTTTGACGTGAAAAACACGAGCTTCACGGGAAGAAAATTTTTATCTAAAGCTTTGTTTAGTGTTGACCCGTAACATGGCACCCACCGAACCGTTCGCCAGGCTGCATCTTTCTTTGGGAGCTACACCTCTTGTCTCGTTTCCCTCGCTTACCGGTACGAGGGCGTTTTTTGAACATTTAGGTTTTGCACATGTTTCCTGGAGCTTGGGCAATCCCATTCACCGAAGCCTAAGCCCCGATAAACACCGACGTTTTGTCCGACGCCATAAATTTACACCGAAAAACACCTAGTCCGCAAGAAAAACAAACAAAGATAAACCCTTCAAAAGCATCCCAAATTTGAAGCAAAATAAACCCCAAAGCAGGGGAACCCAACCTATAATTTTTGGATGCTCCTATAGATGTAAACAGCCTGGATTCTACCACGGTTTGCTTCCACGCAACCATGCTACCTTTGTTCGGTGTGCTCTTTACCCCTCGGTTATTTTCTAAAATTGTTCTTACTTTTTCTTACTTTATTTTCTGCCACAGTGCTTTTCGTTTGTTTTTTGTGGTACATTATCCTCATGAGTGATGCAGTTGTGCTCGCACATCAGGCTACTGTATAAAAGACAGTTGACTTTGACTGATATTTTATCAAAACGTTTCGGAGAATGTGAAATGATCTTTCTGTCTTAGAAATCTTTTATTTGCCACCAACCCCTGCAGACCCATCGTGATTGAGTCACGGGCTGAGCATTGTATCAGAACTAAAAAGGCCGCAGCGTATTCAACGCTGCTTCAGAATCCAATATTTACTAAAAGATTGTGAATACCAGAGTGTGTCGTTATGCACACACACACACACTATTGTCCACAATCACACAGTCAACTGTAATGAAAGGAGCACAGTACCATATATCATTGACTGTGCACTTTGTAATGCACAGACAGTAACAGTGTATTGTGAAGTAATTCTTAGTTAGTGTCATCTTTTAAATTCCAGAATCTGAACAAACATATGATGTCAAAAAACTGAAAAGAAAAAGTTTAGGTAAGCTGCCTCAGCTAGTGGCAGAGTCATCGTGACTGTGATTGCTGTCCCGCAGATTCCTTTTATTGTGGCTGGCATGTCTTAATTCTTTTATGCAGGTCCTGAGGCTTTTTCATTACATTTTTTAGGTCCTAGAGCTAAAATTATCAATCCGAGTGACACCAAACTGAATAATGTAATGTTAAATGAAAGAAACTTGTAGCGCTCAACCCGCCCCCAAGTGTTCACCCGTGGCGGAGTGCGCCACCGTTTTGGGGTGCGGTTCTGCTTCCGTGAGGTACTAGATAAGAGCCCGGCAAATCGTGGGGCGCTCGCTCTTTGAGGAAAGCCAGTGACTGCTGTGGACGTGCTGAATGGTAATGAACACCTTTGAGTGAAGAGAACGAATCGTCTGGTCGATCACCTGCGGCGGATGACAGAAGTCTAAAGCCACAGACTTCCCATCAGTTCCCTATTGTGAGGGGTTCAAACATTAAATAAACTCTATTTCTTTTTCAAGGGTGACTGTGACCTCTGAGGAGCAGCAGTTTCTTTTTCTTCTAAGGTGGTGGCCTTTCCTTGATTTTTGTCTTTGTCGCATGGTGTGCATCACACAGTAGCAATTGCTGCGTGATGCACACAGGGGTGAGGTTTAAACCCAGAATCTCTGTGTTCTGGATGCAAGCTTTTGCTCCACGTGCCCTGAGCTATGGTGCCACAACATACTCCCTGGTTATGGAATTTAAACAATAATGAGAAATGGTGGCTCAGGGCCCCAAGCGTGGCAAGCTGCTACACAAGTAATCCTCAATCTTGTTGTCAACTTCTTTTCAGCTTATTTTCTCTGAGATTCACATTGGCCTAACATCTAGTGTCAATCAAAATAATTATACTCGACTTTGCATCAAAAGCTGTAGTAAAAAGGGTCACCTCCTCCCAGAGGTCTACTGTTTTTCCCCTTTATGTTGTGAATTGGTGTACTTGCTCATGCATTTAAGATATTTGTTTGTAATTTTATCAAAATGTACACATTTTAAATGTGTAAAGCATAATTTTTTCCCTCTGGCAACCGAGCCCTTTAAGAAATACATTGTGCAGCACATATATTATGCACAAAAGTTAAACTTTTTCTTGATGTGACGAAAAATACATAGTGGGTTCAGCAGATTGTTACATTTTTCTTCTCAAGTAACCCACAAAAAGCATGATAAATGGACCGAGTCACAGAAAGAAAGTAAGCTAATTATTTCCAAGAACAAGCAACATCTTGTCATTTCAGAACCCGGTCAAAGGAAAGAAAAGGCCCTCTCTCGAGTATGAACATGTCAGTATGTAAGCAACATGTGTCTCGTGTGAGCGAGCACACAGGAGCGACATATCACTTGTCAATGTGACTTAAATACATATATCAAGTTGTAAGCTTTTGGTGCAGATACAAAGTTAATGAACCCTTTGGCATTCTCAATCTTTCAGTGACTATGACGTTAAAGCTGGTTTACACATGAGTGGTTAGTCTGCTCCAGATGTAAAGTGGTGGTTGATATACAAGTCATGTTTTGTAATTGTATGTAAAACAGTTTGCATTAAGAGGACCTTGAAACTTCTAGCGGGCCTGTGTTATTGGGCTTTGATGGAGACGAGGAAGACAAAGCATTGTAAACAAATCGTTTTCCCCCTCCTCTCTTCCCCCTGCAGAGTAGCCTGCCAGAATATTTTGACTAACCTCTCTGTTGTGTTTCCCAAATAAGAAAAAAAAGGCATTTTGTGAAGAAGCTAAAAGGAGCACTCGGAGTAAGTTAAAACTAGGGCTCCGTGTTTTCAGATAAATCCGAAAAACTCAGAAAAACACCCGCCGGTAAAATTTTGGTCAATTCGGATTTATCCGATAAACTCCGAATGTGTATGCGCCAATGCCACCCCCCCCCACCCCGCAAAAAAAAAAGTAGAAAACTTTTTTTTTTTACAATTTGATTAGCACAAATTCAATGGTCCTGGGAAAATGGTACCATAATTATCTTTCAAATCTCAAACCGTTGTCAAAAGGGGTCTTGCCGCTTGTCTCGTCGAGGTTGATTCAGGGCAACAGGTCATTGTACATTCGGGTCACGACAAAAGCGCACTCTCTTGGTTTCCAGTTTGAGCTATGCGATTTGTGATTTAGAAAAAGGAGGAGGTATGTTTTTGTGACAGTGAAAGCTATGGACTATAGAGATTGTATTAAATAGAGAAAAGGGACAGTTGAAACTCTCTATTAAATCCTTAACCACTCCACCTCGCGCGGCCGCGGGCTAGATTGATGGAATAGGATGGGATGACTACGAGCTTTGTAGCGACTGCCCCCGGGAGTTTATTGATTTTAAGGTATCGACGTTTATCGAAGGAACAGTTGTGTGCGACGTTTGTCGTGGGACAAATTAATATTGCCAATGGCAATGGCACGAACGTCAAATTCAACTGAAGAAATTTCAGTCGATACAAGTGCGTTTTATTTTTTATCTGGCATACGTTTACATCCGGTTATTATTTACATATTTATTTTTAATAGGAAGCACTGCAGAAATTAAACTCCGAATTTCGGAGAATTGGGAATCAAACAAATATAAACTCCGAACCTTCGGCAAAAAATAAACTCCGAAAAACACCCTCCGAATTTGACGAAAAATAAACTCCGAAAACATGGAGCCCTAGTTATAACGAACGACAGATGCTGTTAGAAGTTCTAGCACCCAAGCTAGAACGGGGACGGTGAGCGACGGCAAATGCAAACTTGTTCCACTGCCTACTGCCTGAGGAATTTGACATTGCAAGTCCAGATGAGTGGCTTCACTGGAATGGGTGATTCGAACGTTTCCATGTTCACAGTGGTCTCTCCACGAAACCTGAGCCTGAAGAGGTGAGCATCTTATTCTACTTCAAAGGTGACGAGGCAGACAACATCCTTTTATTGATGAACCTGAATTCAGCCAAGATGGAAAAGATGGCACTGGAAGTGCATCGTAACACCATCTACAAAAGAGCGAAATTCCGCAAAGAGATAAGCGAGAAGGGGAAGGCATTGAAAAATTCTTCATGGGACTTGATCGCCTTACCAAGATTTGTGACTTCAGAGCTCATGAGTGGATGACTCGAGACTGTATCGTCATCGGAGCTTGCATCCATCAGTTAGGTCCACCATTGATGCTAGAGAACTACAAACCTCGCTTGACAGGAGCTGTAAGAAACAGCGAGTTTTTTCCGCTCACCCTAGAAAAAATGTGGCACATCGGTAGTTTAGCTCCATGTAGCCATAGAAAAAAACCAAGTTAAAATTCCGAGCTGAAACACGCTTCTCGTTTAAGGTCTCAAGTGTTAGACACTAGTGAAAATCAGCCATTTGCAAGGAGTACTTTTCTTCTAACTCTTTTGTTCACATTTCACCAAATGAAAAGCACTTGGAAAGAGCCCAAGTATTCACCTGATTTCACAACACAGCCGTGTCCTTCTGCACAAAAAGTCCATCTGCTATGCTCACCGTCGAGAGCGGAAGCGGTCACCCGGAGATCCCTTGGCTGTCCCAAGAGGCTTTCTGAAAACTAGAGTTTGACATTATAATCCATTTTCCTTGGGTGAAACAAGCGGTGACTGGTGTGTAGTGCAGTCTTTTTAGAAGCCTAGATTGTGCTGGCTTTAGAGTTTGCATTTGCATGTGTCCATTCAGCAGACACTTTGTTGCTATGGTGACAATGACTATAGCAGACAAACTTTATCGTGCAGAAAGACACTTCAGTGAGGCGAAGTTGGGTGCATGCTTGGGTTCTTTTGCTGTGTTTTTCAGTAGGCACATTATGAACGAAAAGAGTTTGAAATAAGGACTTAATGCTGATGACTGATCTTGTCCAGTGCCTAATGTTTCAATGAGCTTTATACAAAAAGCACATTCAGTTGGCCATCAGGGCCATTTTTTGTTTCCCTGAACGTGGGTCTAAAGTACCAAACTGCCGAAAATGTTGACAAGGTAACAGCTCCCTTTAGGAAGAATACAAGTCAATGGAAAGGGAAGGAAAGATGATGCCATCTTATTCCAGTTTACCGTTTTCTGAAGACATCTGTTTGAAATGTGGCTATGGACCATATAAAAGAAATCGGTACCCTGCTTGAAAAGCGACAGGCCACAAATGCAAAGGGTTCTGGCACTATTCACAAGCTTGCACAAGTTCTGCCACACTGAGGGAAATAAGTAAGGCAGACGTTTCACGGTACAATATCATCGTCGGATGGACAGCAATAAAAAGGACAGGATTGTTATCCGAGACATTTCCATAATGTTAAAAGTCTGTGTGGTTACGGACGTCACCATATTTCCTGACACAATGTACTACAGCAAACAATATTTATGTGAACAACTTAGCTTGCTTATTTGGTGCCCGATGGGGCAGCTGATCTTTCTTAGTTTGTCGCTAAGCTCTTTTTAGTGGACTGGAAATTTTTTGGTCGAATAAAGCTTATGTCTTCGGAACGTTTAATGGATATCTGTTTTCTGTTTTTGTTGTCAACGCAAGCGATACACGGAAGCCTTCTACTGACTTGCTGCCACCGAAAACACTGAGCATTAAATGTTCTTGTGTTCTTGATACCTTTGTCGTAGTGCAAGTATGGCGAGTGCTACTGTCGAAAGGTGCTTGAGCTCGGCTAGTCTCTTTTTGTCCTGTACACCAAATTGTGGCAGTAGTTTGCTTCAAGACGATTGACGTCTCTGGTTTGTTTGTTATGCCTTCAAGCTGGCTGAAGTAGCTGCTTTGGTTGTACCATTTTCACTCCTCTTTACTGGAGAAAAAACTGGATCACCTATTGGTGTTGCATGTATACCGCTGCACTTGCGGTATCTGATGTCGCTCGGACATTTTTTAGCTTGATGGTTCTTTTTTAGCTTCGCCTTTCTCGTCGTAGTAGGGTTTTCTACTTTCGTAAGAATGCGTCGGCATTGCAGTTGTCAGTGGCATGTTGAATCAGCGTACACAGAAAACGTTTGTAATTTTTTAAACCTTATTAAGTAGAACCACCAAGTTTAGCTCTATGTTTTTCTTACAGCGGAGCTGTTAAGGGCTAGTTTCCTCAGTTTCGTGTCTGTCACCAAACAAATGTTGACACAAAACTACACAAAATTTTGGACAGCTACTGCCATCTATGAGCGACAGCGGCAACCAGACAACCGGTCTGGTTGCCGCCATCGCTTATAGATGGCAGCAACCTTTCCAGCTATCATAGAAGAATGGGTAGTTGGGCGAGTTGGTGGGAATTCATCGTAGGAAACAGCGTAGAAAACAGACGAGGACGAAGGAGAAACAGATGAGACGAGCAGAACAGCTTCGCTGGTCTTCTGTCCTTCACCAGAGTGGAAAGGCTGAAAGTTTTCCTTTTCCGCTTTTCACAGTGTGTCCCCATTTCGGGTGACTTTTTTGTGCATCCAGGGTTTGCAGAGCAGTGAAGTTTCCGCGGCTTTAGAACATTAACCTTAAAGGGACCATGAAACGATTCTGAAATCGAATTTCATCCACCGGACGCCGTAAAAGGTGTGAAAAGAAACACAAAAACACAGAAATAGGGAGCCAAAAAAATTCTTTGCTATAGAACTTTTAAAAGAAAACTGGACTCTTTTGCGCCTTCTTTCCTTCGAAAGCTCTCTGACTTTTCACTGCTATGCATCCGCGGAACTGCAGCACGTCAGCCGAATCCACGTCGCCTATTGGGTAAGCGCCTACCTCACCAGCACCGCGATCATAAACAATAAATAGCCGGCAAATGTTTCCTAAAAGTTTTGTTAAATAATATTCAGATCCACATTTTGTAGCATAATTAGAGATGTGTGGCGAAAATTGCCAAATTTGATAATGCTGAGAGCCAAGCGCCATCTATCGTGTGGTAAACGAAGCTGAGAGCCAGCTCCGGAGGAACTCCATGGGACGAATATGTTGCGAATAACCGACGAATTTTGCCCGGCGGCTTTTGCTCTGCGCGTGGAATCAGCACAGTGCCTGCTACGTCGCGCGCAAAGCGAGCGTGCCGTCGGGCGGCGTTCGCCACATAATTCGTTCCATGGAGTTCAGCCTTTACGCACTTTTACGATCAAATCAGCATGGCCGACAGCGTCGCTTGGTCGCGACGACCAACGAACGTTTATTTTTCTACGTGTTCTTCTCGCGCGTCCCGACTTCAAGCAGCAAGAAAAAGTACTTGAAACAGACCACGACGAACAAGAACGCTGGATCCACGAACACCCGAGAAAAGCTACGACGGTCACGAATCCACCGACTCCGATCAAGCGAGCTGCGCAGAATATAGGCCTAGCAGGCACTCCGACTCGGCGCAGCGTTGCTTCGACGGTACTTGGCCAAGACAGTCTGCCCACGACCGGCTGGCGTGCTGAATGGAATATGCCCGCGCGACCCTTGTGGACCCTTCCCGTATTATAGTTTGATCGCTGACCTCAATTTTAGATTAACAGGTGAGGTCAATCTCTTCCCCTTGTCATCTCCTTGTTTTCCGAGGCAGTGTTGACGAACACTGTCGTCGAAAAGGAACTCTCGTCGATTCTATCTTCTTGTTTTGTGTGATATAGAGCTCGAATAAACGCCGTATGGATTACCTTCGTAACACGGTATGTACACTTTGTTATTAGTATGCCATTTTTATTCTGACACGACTGCACGTCACTGTCGAGCTAAAAAGTTCGTGGGAGCTACGTGCAATGCCGGGCCAACCTTCCTTTGCCGAGTGCCGCGTCAGTATCGAGTTGCAATCGTAAAAGATCGGTCCCGAAGCGCTCACCAACAGCGCGAATACAGCACTTCCATCAAACGCGCGCGTCCGCTCAGAGTGTGAACAGGTATTTACGTGGCTCTTGCTGACACTGTCGTAGTTCAAACGTATCTTTTTTAACGTCGGCTCGCTCCTGCATCTCCGAGGCCGTGAAAAACGCCGCGGCGATTGGTTTCCATCTACGTCGCTTTGCAAACGACTGACACGGGCCGCCTTTTACCAACAATGACAGTTGGGTTGACTTCTGGAGTCTTCACCGGAAGACTCGCCGCACTTCCCAACAGGCATACCGGCGTATGAGACTAGTCCCATGCTGTCGCTGTAGCGCAACATATCTCATTGAATTTCGCACAGCTGCGATGTGTCCATGGCTATCGCGGCGATGAGAGGCGTCGATTCAGAAAATACGTCGGTGACATCAGCGCAGTAAAACCTACCGGCACACCCCCAACTCGCCGCCGCTAACGCTCCCACTCTCCTACTGCCGAGAGAACTTCCGGTTCCTGTCCCAGCGTACGTCACGACCGTCAAAATTACGCCGCAACTTGTTTTGCGGTCAGTTGGAGAGAAAGAAAAGTCGATATTTCATTATTTTTTGTGTAGAAGTTAATGAACCGAGACGAAAACGGATGCCTGTTCGGCATTCAGTGAACGTTGAAGGTTTAATGTAAAAGTTATCTGGCAAAAGTAAAAGGTCAGTTTTATGGTCCTTTAAGGAAAGTCATGAGTCTGAATCATAATCCTTCGGACCTTCCTTGTGTTTAGGTACCCTCTGAAACAGTAAGATGCGAGCACAGTAAGGAAGAAGGTTAGGTGAAGGCACTCTGCCAGCGATAGGCGGCCAAAGAATGTTCGCTACTACTCTCGCATCCAGTACTTTTCGATGTAGGTGGCGCTTCACTGGGGAGGGAGGGGGGCCTTCGTATTCGCAGAAATGGCGCCAGGAATGCTGCTCAAAGCTGCCGCATATGCGATTTGGATGGAAAAAATAGATTTTCAACGCTTTTGAAGTGCCCCGTTCTGCAACAAGAAGAAAACGTCACCGGCGAAGATATGGGTGCAAATTCAGTGTTGAAGAAGTGCATGTGTGCCTATATTGAGTGTACTGTTACCAAGGTTGTGTTCTTTTCTGAGGTTGTGCGTGACCCGAGATACAGTAAGGATAAGAATATAAGCCCTTTTTATTTCCTCTCAACTGGAAAATCTCTGTGGTGGTGTCGTGGTGTCATAACAGCGTGGTTGTCGGCTGTGTTGGGCTTATTTTTATCGACACTGTAGAAGTCATAAGTTGCAGTATCCTTTCACGTGACCAAAGTATTTATTTGCGTGCTAGCAGTTTTTAAATGCTCTTATAATCTAAGCTGCCAAGGTTACTAATAACTGCACGTGAGTAATGTTAGGTTTTACTTTGCATCTCGATAAACAGAAAAATGCGATAAAATAACTTGTCACTCAACAATACCCTTTTCTCTATGCACAGTGTCCCCCCTTAAGAATTGGTAAATAACACGTTTTTCGTGCTTTTGCTTGTCGAAACTTGCATACTTAAACTGACGTCAAAACCGTCCCAGGGGCTTCAAATCTGCAACATGAGTGTATAATCTTAACACACACATTTTTTTTTGCAACAGCTCTGCTCTTTCAGTCGGTCTGAAACTATATAAAACACTACTAATGTAATCTCATTCTTTGTTGTTTGTCTGTGGTGATGTCTGATGATGCCTGACATAACTGTAATCTCATGATCATGTGTTGCTGCCGTGAACATTGTGCTTGGGACAACGTTTTCTTCCTCCGTGGCTTGGGTCACTGGTGTTTCTGCTTCCTTATTTTTCTCCGCACTCTCGTCTTTGTGACTTGTCTCATTGCCGGCACAGGTTGCCGGAGGTAACGCTGCCTGGGTGGTGTCGACTATTGCCGCTGCGCTAGACTTAATTTGCGGGCAGCGTCTCTTTGCAGAGGCTTCACAAAAAATAACTGGTCTCTTCTTTGGCGCTTCAGATGATGCCGAGGTCAGGTACTTTGGACAGTTAAGAAAATCAGTGACACCGCTTCTGATGAGAGTGCTGGCCTTTTCAGTGCGTCCAGCGGTACTTTTCCTTCGTGCTCCACGTAATAGTTCTTGGAAAGCAGGTGTGGGCTGAAACGTTTTTTGCAAACTCAACCGCCGGGCTGAAGCTTGCGGTCAGGACGGAGAATGGCACAATCCCATAATGTGAGGCGATCGGGGTCCGCAGGTGCTTTAAATAAGGAGATTTGCTCCTTACGCGAATGGTACCCAGAGCTACAATTCAGTACAAAACATTTCTTGCCCATTTCGATGCGCTTGACAGATGGAGATAGGGAGACCCTGGCATGCAAACATGCGAGTGGCGAGAAGGCTGAAACTGTCGATTTAAGGTTTACCGCAAAGCTTTTTCTGTATCTCGCCAACTTCTGATCGGCAAGAAAGCGGTCACATGCGCAGAAGCCGTCCAAAAGTACTTCGGGAGGGGCCTTGCACAACACTGCGTTTTTGGCGGTGCCTTGATGGAAGGTGTACACTTTTCAGCTAGCATTCACCAAATGTCAATCTTACACCAAAATCCGACAAGCTGCAAGTTTGTTCAACCTCTGAATGTTGTATGATAGCAAGTTGGTGTGTGACTGCATTCTTTTGTAAACATGATCAATGTTTTAAAGCATCATTCAATGTTCCTTCAAGCAGACGACGCTAACGTCGTTTGCTTGAGGTGTCCATTTAACCTCCTTCCTTACAGCTGTGGATGTAAGGAATCCCTTAGTTGCATTGATGTCGAGCTTGATCTTGGTGCGAAAACAATCTTGAACCGGAGATCTCTTGCCGTCTCCCAATGTTTCCAGACCATTAATGTTCGAAATCACCATTCGTAAAGACGACGGAGGCCGTGAAAATTCAAGAGCGAACGCACTGGCTCAATGTTGATCAACCTTATTAGATATTTAGATGGGCCCATACCGGAGCCGTATATGTAGAGAGTTTGGTTATTATTTGGTAAGAATAGGGCAAAAATAAAGGCACTTCATTGGCCGAAATCGTTTCATTGACCTTGAGCACATTGATTGACAGCACTTGTGACCAACCATCAGCCACTAATATTCCCCTAGTGGAGGCAATGAGCTTAACTTATATCCTCTAATCTCAATTTTTGGGTAAGGATGTATTCAAGTATTTCATTCCAGTTATGCTATAGTTGAAAGTAGCGACTCTTCGTGACTGAAAGGGCAATGCACGTGACGCTGTCGTCACGGCGACATTCAGAATGCACTCTATCTTTTTTTTAATGAGTCGCGACCGTGGCCACGACAGAGTGGACGATAAGAACCGCGAACTCGGCTCCGTAAAAGTTTTGATCCTAACTCTGATTGCGCACCCCATGTTCGCAGTTCTGCCTCGTGTTTCAGGAGCCTTTTCTCGTCAGTGTCACCTTTTCTGGCTCAGTAAAGGCACTCAGCACCTTGAAACTCCGTATTTCTATTCATCTCTTACAATTATCCATTCCTGTACTTTTAGCTTCATCCAGAAACAAAAATACCTGCGCTCGCGGTACGTGCCACCTTCAAGGTCATCTCAGGTATATTTACTTTGAAGGATTATCACGGGGGGGAGGGAACTGGCGGTGGCGGTGCGGCAGTGCCGCTTTCGGCACTCCACCCAGCTCCCGCCAGCTCTCCCCATTGACCAAACTCTCTCCATATACGGCTGTGGCCCGTACTAGCAGTTCTTGATCTACAAAGTAATTCCTCCACAGATTCACTATGTCTTCGTAGCATTGTGAAATCAACAGATTCTGGCAAATCACCCTGGCAGCTCCCCCAGTCGCGGGTGTTTTCAGATTGTTGAACTTACCAACTTCTCTCAGTTCTAAGGTGTAAGGTGATCTGTTCTTTGTTCTGGTGCACAATTTGGTTGAGTTACTCTCAGAATTCTTGTTGAGTTTTAATGGCGCCGTTGAACTTTAATTTATCAACTCGAGCTTCGGTAGTCTGACTCGAACCCTCGCTGTTTTACAGCGAAGTTATTGTTCACACTGGCGATCGCTGGCTTTGTTTATTTGATGAGGTGGTCCTATTTCTGTGTATCTGTCTTGAGATACAAGTCGTTATCCAGTCGGTACTCAAATACTTGGGGGGACTCAGTCTCACTTTTTTGATCAGGAACTAAGGGATCAATCTCATCGGTTACTCCGTTCACTTCCACCTTAAGTCCCATGAGTCTGTTAAGTAGAAAATCCCATGAGTCGTCCATTGCATTCGTTAAGAGATATGTCGCTTGCGAGGGATGTACTTTGTGCATTTTGTTGGTGTAGTGATTCAGCGTTCGAATGTTTCTGCAGGTCACATTCTTGAGAGGTTCGTTCTGAGGTTTGACTCTCGGGTTTTCCAAACTGTTAAGGCTGGTTCGCACACTCGCGACGGCTTACGACCGAGGGCATTACGGCCCGTTGTGATATCTGACGACGAGAGAACACACTGGCATGCCGGCGCCATCTATGACGTGGCCCTGAAACTGCATTTCACTGGAGCAAAGGCTTTGCAGTATTTGCGGGATAAAATGTACATTCTACCTGTGAGAAATAGTCTTATAACATTATCAAAAGTTTTTTGTAGCCAATAGTGAACATACTACGTGCGAGAAAATATAGGAAATATAACAGGAATAATTAGTTTTCTACAACTCCTCAAGAGATAGTGCCCATGGGCGCTTTAAGTCCATGCTCTGAGTGCGAGAGCTGGCGCTCTGTCATTAAACGGACAGGAGCGCTGCCGGGCGACTGAAACTCGAGCGCGCTCTTCGTGCACCAAGTATTTCTCGGAGTGCGTAGTGACTTCTTCATGCTCCGTGACATCACGTTTACGAACAAGATGGTTGCGCTGACCAGAAACATCGAGACGAAGGGCACTCCCAGACCGCTGCCTCTTTTCAGTTGAATAGTACTTAATCCAGCAGGTAAAAACAATATGATTTGAAACGCAAGACTGCAGTTAGGATTCCGGAAGAAGTTTGTTTGCGCATCTCGCCTGAAAACGAATTCATCTATCAAACAATAGTGTGCTGATATAACAGCAACTGAAAGTTGTCGGAATGGGAAGATATTCGGACAGCTGCCCTTTTTAGAATGCTTAGCGCAGCGAATAAAGATACTTGATTGGAAAGCCAAAACATTAGTTGGCATTGCAGAAAAGGTTTGCTTATCCATCTCGCCTGAAAGTGCATTCATCTGTCAAATGGTAGCGTGCCGAGTAGCACACCGTTAGGAGAAGTTGTTGAGATGAGAAGACATTCATTCAGCTGCCTTATATACAATGCTTAGCCTGTATAGTCCGGGACCAGACAGTGTCAGCTGGGCCGGATGGGCAAAGACCCGCAGCAGTCTTTATTTACAACATATATACAACACGTAACAGTGAGGCAGCGCCCTCTATGATAGTGTGTTAGAACTGTGTTAGTCGTGTTAAGAGCGACACCTGCCGGTAACAAACAACACTACATCCCCCTTCCAGAAGGATGCACTTCTCTTAATCAACTGAACCAACAACAATCACAAGTCCAGTCTCACAGGCGGAATAACCCGTCGCCCTGATCTTGTGTAGCGATGCTCCTGCTGCCTGAAGTCCCCTGATGTCGAACTTCCGTTCACCTGTGGGCTTGCACTCGTCGCTGCCGATCGTCGCTGTTGCGGTTCCGTCGGCGTCTCTGAAGGCGGGGCTGGAAGACCAGCAACAGCCTCCTCGGGAACTGGAGGACCAGCAACAGGCTCCCAGGAACTGCAGAACCAGCAACAGGCTCCCCAGGAACTGGAGCCCCAGGAGCGTGAGCACCGTAAGGTACCAGATGTCGCCGGTTGCGCTGTAGCATGCCCCGTTGAGTTTCCACGACATAGGAACGTGGACGCTGCGCACCGCTGAGCACCCGAGCAGAGCACTGAGCATCGGTCACCCAGACTTCCTCTCCTGGCGAGAGGTCTCGAAGCACCTGCACCCCATGGCGACGGTTGAAGTCCACTGCCTGCTGCCGCCTCGCCGCACCGTCCCTCTCTTGGAAGGCACCCAGGGCCGGCACCTCAGGACGCAGCTTCTCCTTGGCCCTCGGCATCCGAGAACGCAGACGCCGCCCCATCAGCAGTTGCGCCGGGCTGAAGCCTGTAACGCCTGGGGTGTCCCGGTATGACAACAGTGCCAAAAAGACGTCATCACTCTTGCGAAAAAGGTCCTTAATGGTTCGCACAGCGCGCTCCACCTCCCCGTTCGATTGGGGGTAGCCGGGGCTACTAGTGATATGCTGAAAACCATAGTCTCTTGCGAAACTTGCGAAGTCATGTGAAGAAAACTGTGGCCCGTTGTCGCTTCGTAGTACTTCCGGTATACCGAAGCGAGCCATGGAACTCTTGATCGCTGCAATCACAGCCTGGCTTGATGTACTTCTTAGTGTTACAACTTCTGGGTAACGAGAGTGGTAGTCCACCAGAAGAAGGAAATCCTGCCCGTCCAGATGAAACAGATCAGCTCCCACCTGTTTCCATGGTAGATCCACCGGAGGCGTTGGCAGCAGAGGCTCAGCTCGTTGCGTCCTGGTAGATGCACAGCGTTCGCACGTTTGCACCATGGCTTCGATCTTCTGTCCGACATGGGCACGACGACCATTCCCTCGCACCACGGCGTAGGATTTGACACCCACCGGATGACACCCTGGGCTTCCATTTTGTCCAACTCCATCTTCACAACGTCGTGCAAGGGGATAGGAACTCTTCTGGGAAGTTCAAGCGAGAAAGGGATCGCATCGGGTTGAAGGCGGATGATGTACTCTTCTTTGAGCTCACCCAACCCTTGGAACAACCGCGACAGCGAAGTATCGTTCCTTCCTTGCTGGACGGTAGCCACCGGCTCGACAAACTTGACCATGCCGAGTGCCTGGATACCCGGAAATCCCAGGAGCGGAACAACCTGGGACCGGACCACGTACAGCTTCTGCTTGGTCGTCTTGTTCTTCCATTCGAGTGGGGCGACGAACGCCCCGAGAACATCCAAAGGCTGGCCCGCTGGCCCGGTCAGCTGTCCGTCTGGCGGCTCGAGCAGCGGCGGAATCCCAGAAAACGTGCTGGGGATGACCGTGACTTCGGCTCCGCTGTCGACCTTGCAACAAAGTGGCACACCGTCGACTTTCACCTCGACGAACTTCGCCCGAGTGCTGCAGTCCGAACTGACGGCACCCAGCTCAATCGACGCGAGCCTCTTGCTGTGCCTCTCGAGCTTTGTCCAGGGAGCGACATACCACTGCGAAGTGGCCCTTCTCGTGGCATTTGCTGCAGAGCGTTCGGCTTGCAGGACACTCGGAGCGCGGATGAAAGTTACGTCCGCAGAACCCGCACAACGAAGAACTCCGCATTGCCTACGGCAACGTTGCGCGCTGTTTTCGGTGGGTGGTTCCCCGTGACTCATCGCGTCGATTCTTATCGCCTTCGCTTCGGCAGATGCCGCCGAGGCTCCGGTAGAATCGCGAATCCTCCGCTCCTCTCGGCATGTTCAGTCTGACGGACTTGAATCAGGGCCTTTTCGAGTGTCAGTCTTGGATTGCGACAAAGCCTGTCTGACAACTTGACATCTCGAAGGCCGACCATGAAGCGGTCCCGTATCAAACGCTCTTCCACTTCGCGCGAAGGATAGTTGCATTTTTACAAAGTTTCCCAGAACCGTAAAAGAGGAGTTGGTTGACTCACCGGCTTGTTGGACGCGCCGATGAAAGCGTGCACTTTCGTACAGTCTGCGTTGGCAGGATGGATGATGTGGTTGGATTTGCTGAAGTCCGCCCCTTCCACTTGCAGCGAGCTCAGGATGTCGCGTGCCTTGGGTCCCATGCGGTACAGCAGTGTCCGCACACAAACTTCGCCACTGGCGGCGTAGAGGCCTGATGCGTAGCAGTAGGTCTTCGAATTGCTGCCGCCCCTGTCGCCATGCCCCGGGGTTACCGAAGTCAAACTCGCAGCGACGGGCGTGAGGTTGGCACACCCACTGTTACTGGGTCCTGCCCGGACCCTGCCGGCTTGTCTGTAGCCATGGTGTCCGAACCTCGCCGCGGCCGCTGCCGTAGGAGGCAGCCTAGCCGAACCATTCCTGACACCATGTAGAGACCGGGACCAGACAGTATCAGCTGGGCCGGATGGGCAAAGACCCGCAGCAGTCTTTATTCACGACATATATACAAAACGTAACAGCGAGGTGGCGCCCTCTATGATAGTGTGTTAGAATCATGTTAGTCCTGTTAAGAGCAACACCTGCCAGTAACAAACAATGCTACAAGCCCATTGAATAAAGATACTTCAATTAGAAATCCAAACCAGCAGTAAGCATTGTGGAAAAGGCTTGTTCATGCTTCTCGTCTGGAAACGAATTGACATGCTATATATTGATCGGTGGTGTGCATGTATCGGCGTAGCACATTGATGGGTTCCGTCTCACGCTGCAAGGCAGAACCATGGAATATCTGACAACTTTGACAGTTTCCTGCGTCAACAAGCGAGTTAAGAAATGTTGTCTTTCATTCGAATCTGAACAGCATGCATGCTCAATAAATAGATAGGTCAAGGTAAGTTTCTGCATATGTGCTCGAAGTGAATCTTCAAAACTTTCAAGAAAATTAAAACATTCATAAAAACTTCCTAACATCACCGTCTTTTCCTACTTTACACTCTGCCGCTCCACAGAAGCCTTGATGAATTTATCTTCGAAATAATTCCGGCTTCTGCCACCTATATCCATAAGGCCCGCTTCAGACGGGGCAACTTTTCCAGCAATTTTGAGGTTGCTGGTGGAGTTTGTCCCTAGTTTTCCCTAGATCGACACGAATTGCTGAGATCGGGTCCGGCTCGGAACGGACGAGCAACTCGGAGCCGTTTGAAGCGGCAGCAGCCAATCAGGGATGCAATGCTTTTACGTGACACCCCCGTGGTGGTGATGATGACAGCTAAAGACTTGGTTCTAGTTTGAAATCGATCGTTTTGTAAATAAACCTTTTCAGAAAGATGAGTTAGTATTCTCAACGCCATTCAAAGATATAAAAACACGTTTTTAGCGCGTAGCTGGGCGTCTAAATAGAACAAGAAAATTCAAAGTGAATGATGATGATAGCAAGTCGTAGCAATTCGGTTGTTGCGTGTGAACGCGGACGACCCGTGTTGCTGGTGTTGCGACGTCAAGTTGCTGGGTGAAATTGCTCCGTCTGAAGCGGGCCTAAGATGCCAGGTTCCTCATAACATGCGGTCGAAAGTGGCTCATGCGGCTCGTGGGTAGTTTCGGTGTCTCGTGCTTCTGTATGCTATGCTCCGTTTAGCTGCTGTGCTCGGAATATGAAACTCTGAGCGTCGGAGTAGGAGTAAAGGAGTGCAGACTGAAGTGCCCGTTGTGTTTTCTTGTCGTGAGAGATCACAAGAAGTCGCAACATGCTCGTTCGTAGCATTTGCAAGTGTGTGAACGAGCCTTTCAGTGTTGATGTCAAAGAGAAGAGAAGGCATTGTGCAGGAGATAATTAGATGTTTAATACATTAAAATAAAAGATAAAACACAACTACAAATCAGGTACGATCACGAGCTGACAATGCTACGATTTTCTCCTTCGTTGCACGCAATCTAGTCCTCATCCGTTTTTTTTTGTCAATATCAGTGTGACTTTTTTTTATCACGTTATAAAATTTCAGGGGTGGAACGGCTGCGCCATTTGCGCCATTTTGCACCACACGCATTTGTCTGCGCCATCCTGCGCCATGTTACGGAAACTGCGCCACAGCCACTACCTTGCGCCATTATGCACCAGATCGCAAAACGCGCCCCGAAAAAAGTATTTTGCCTTGGTTTCGGTTTTATTGACTCGATTGTCAACAATGAGGGCGTTTAGCTTGGTCGGCATTGTAATCCTTTGTTCTGGTTTTCTCCCTGTCTATCCCAAGTCGGAAGCGCGCAGAAAAACTCGGGGATCGGATTCAAGTGTGTGACTGAATTGTTATTCTTCAACCATCAGCGGTTAGCAAGTCGGCCGAGGTGAGGTCGAGTCGTTAAACGTCAGATTGATTGAGGCTCTGCGGCCCGGAATCCGGACGTCAGCCAGTTGAAAACAAATGAGCAAAAGATTCCTTTTTGGTACTTCATCGTTAGAAGTTGGAACCACATTCCCGCAAGATAAATCGTTATTTGATAGAACTGAAGCGGGGCCCGATCCGAAACCTTGCCGGCCAGCAGCTCTCACGCGAGCAGTAGATCTGCTCGGCGTACTTTAAGCATTGCTCCGGCTTATCGCTTCGAATACTATAACTTTGTTAATCGTAGTCTGCTGCTTCGATATTGAGTTGCACAATAGGATAAATTGAAATTTGTTGCCCTTTTCCTCCGCTCAACAGCACGTCCGTTGCTTACGCACGTCACGTGGTTCGCACATATAAATACTATGTGGAGCAGGCGTGGGTCGTGCGATAAACGGTGCTGGGGGGCTGTGTTCGAGCAAATGTTTTGTTTCTCCTAAAAAGAAACGGAAGTGACGATATCGGATTTGATTGGCTAGAGGCTCAAATGACCAAAAGAGGGAAGTTTCGTCATTTGAGCCTCTAACCAATCAGACGCGATATCGTCACTTCCGTTTCTTTTTAGGAGAAACTAAACCCTGGTTTGCAGTTTGAGCAGCTGAAAGCCACTCAGAAAATATCAAGGACACTATCTGCAGAAACACATGGTACTTGCTTTTTGTTCTCATTAAGGCTCACAAAGTTTCAAGTTTTCGCTTTTGTTACACTGTTATCCAATCTACCTAGGTCCCTAACCACTCATGTTCATCTGTGTTGCTAAGCACAATAAAAATTGCTCCCGTGCTTGTCTAAGACATAAGTTGAAGTGCAATGAAAGCCGATCTGAACTTCTCCTAGCGTGCTCCAAAATGTAGTTTTAGCTGCTCCCAACCTGCTCCAAAACAGCTGTGTCAGCTGCTTTCGTGGCTGCTCCCAAGTACATTTGATGAGTTCCACCCTGAATTTTTATCTGCACTTTCCAGTTGCAACTTGGACAAACAAAAGACCAACTATGACAGGCAAGATGGTGTATGACAGCACAGATTTAGGAAGAAGTGACCTCTGGGTCACCTCTTTCCAAGTCTGTGCTGTCTTCTGTGCCTTTTTCACCGATCAGTGAAAAGGGAGCACGATCCGCAACTGAGTCTACAAGATCCTACTTAGCAAACACCGACATAGGTGCCCTTCACCAATAAAGGTTCTATCTTACTCCAATTCCCAGAACTGAGGTCGCCAAGGAAACTTTCATACCCAACATTTGATTGACTTCATATAAAACATGCAGTGGAAGATTGGTTTAGACCTTTAAATATATTTCGTTTTGGAAAGGGGAGATGGGCTGTTGGGCTTTGAGAGAGGAAAGGAAGACAATGCATTGTAAATGAACGTGGTGTTTAACAAGAACCTACTGGGAGCACTCGAGTCGTAACAACAAATAGCGAGCAAAGTTTACTGTACTAGAGGAGACCTATTGACAATGTCAACTTGACGAGTCAATGTCCAACATTTTTTTCAGGCCGACGTTGACTTTATTAATATAAAAGGTATGCCTTTGTCATAAAGTGAAATGGGCTGACAGCTAGCAGCAATGCTTAAAAAAATATTAGCATAAAAGTAAAAATGTGAAACTATGTAGTTACTAAATTGATGACAAAAATGCTCAGAGGAAAGAGTGATTCTGTAATAGTTATCTGTATTAAAGCCTCCTTTTCTTTTGAGTACAGCATTGTAAGTCATAGCTTTCCTTGTGTAAGCATAAAAATAGACCTTAATGGAGATGACAAAGGTAAAAACAAGCTTTGTCATCTCCTTTAATGTCTATTTCAATCAATCATCTGAAGAAGAAAGTGGTCTGAAGTATTATCTGTAGCTAGCTTTGCTTGTTCAGTTGAACTGCAGTGGTGTTGAACCGTCATATTTGAGCCAAGCTACTAATCAAGGCAAAAAAATGTATTGTTTCAAAACCCTTGCTTTAACGCCTGAATGTTCAGTTGTGTGTGGAAAGCTCAACTCTGTCAATGTTCTCTGTTGTTCACAGGTTTCCTGACCCACTAACTGGGTGAGTGCCCTGCTTCCTAACTAATCCTAACTCCTGGTACTAAATTTTACATCTGGACGTCTGAAAATCCACTCTTAGAAAGAGGGTCAAAGGTGATATTTTAAACTAATGGCATGCATGAGTGTGCTTCAAACGAAAGATAGTAACATGTTTTTTTAAGCTTCTCTTTTCAGTAAACAGGAGGGTATCTTCATACTTATCTCAGAATAGATTTCCATTTGGGATTGTTGAAAGGAATTCTCAAAAGCATATATTGATACTTTAGGCATTGTTCATGAGTAAAGCAGACATCTGCTTCGCTTTTATATTGGGTACTTATATATTAACCATACACCTTTGACACTGAACTAAAAAATTATACAAGACTGGGGGCTTTTTGCATTTGGAACTATGTCTCATAAAGCTTTTAGGAGCACACAGGTCAGTGAATTTCTACCTGAGTAATCTGCATTCACATAGCCCATAAAATTAATGCTCAGCTTCCTTACATAGTTTGGTAAAAGATTCGGTCTCTATACAAACATGGGACATGAAAGATTGATAGGAAACTGGGTTGACATCAAGTGAACGAAGTGGCGAAGGTATTTGGTTATCTTTCTTAAGCCACTTATCACTGTTCAATTGGGAATGCTTGAACAGCCATGTTTTACTATGCATATGTGATTCAATTCTGGGATAGCATGTACCACCTGTAGACAAGATGCACAGTGGCTGCTATCATACCTCTCAATGAAGAACTGACAAGTTCAATGACGTGTGCATCTGAAACATAGATTCTTAGGTATTTTATGTAAAAACGGGTGCAAGATGTTTGTAATATCCCCATTTATCATTTTGACCAGTCTTGGTGGGATGTAACAAACTTGCATTATTTATGTTGTTATATGTATTGCAAGCAAAATTATGCTTGGCAGAAAAAAGTACATTAGAAGATGGCTGCATGTAGCTCAACCATTGGAAATGTGAACTTGTTTATGGGCTGATAGATCAAGTGGAACGTTTACAATGCTTCACAACTGTTGAGAAAGTGGTTTGTTGCTGTCGGGCAGCAATCCTCTTTAGATCTACATGCACATCCATAATTTTCTTCGAGTCTTTTCTGACTTGTTGCTTTCATCAAAAGTCGATAATGACAGCCTTGTATTTTTTGTGTTTTTTTTTGTAGTTTATATCTGTTTATGACAATACTTGAGGCAATTTTGATTGTTTACACCCATTCTTCATTCCCTTAATTTAAATTGTGATGCTTACAAAGGATTAGTGCAACCTTATTCAAGGTCTTGTGAAGTAGTTTGTTGAATATATCCACTGTATAATTTCTTACTGTGGGGATGGCAAAATGGATGTTACATGTACGACACTATTTATTGTGACTTAGTACTGTGATTGTGGCCTAGCATAATCACTACCTCGTTTTCATGTTTAAAGGAGACACCTCTCATCAAGAAGCTCTAAGAAAGGGGATGTGGGCACTAGGAGATGAAGCTTTGTTGAGTGGCTACATGAAAAATTTGAAAGATATCTAATGAAGCTGTCCTTTGTATGCACCGTGTGCTCAGCACAAAGGTGTCTAGCCTTTGTAAAGACAAGCGCCAATACCAAGGGCAATTTACAATTCAGGACGGATGGCCCTTAATTTGTCAAATTGCCGGGTCTGTTGGGATTGTTTTTTTCCACGTTTATGAGTCGGTATGTAATTCTTGTGTGAATGTGTTTATGAGATTGCACCAGCTAAAACATTTCGTTCTATATGGTGCTCAGCATCCATATTAATTTTTTTTAAATTAGTACTAGAGGCGAATTGGTGTTTGAGCATGGTCACCTGTTAACCTACTTTTCTTTCGTATCCGACAAATGTTTTGTTGGAATAGGTTTACTTTTCATAAACTTGCTGTACTGGCATAACAGTCCACAGATTTCTTTTCTTCGATCAGCTATGTTGTCATTATGTTTTCTTTCATCATCCAGTGAGTTACAAATTTAGGTGCTGGTAAGGTGCGATACGGTGGTGGTACCATAAAATACCGAGCAAGTACCCATCCAAATTTGTGGACAATCTTGAAATCTGGGGGAGAGAAATGGGTTCTTGTTAGTTCCAGGAGAACAAATACAGAAGGGGCAGATGATTCGGCGGGCTTCACCACTTTGCTCCGGGGTGCTCGGAGAAGCGGCTAACGAGGCGGAAGGTCTTTGATTAAAATTATTTACAGATTTTTTTTTTTGTGTGTGTGTGAAATTTGGAGGGTGTTTCTTGGATTTTGTTTTTGCTTAAAATTGGGGTTTATTAAATTTTCGTTAGATTCCAGATTGTCCGAAATTCGTAGTTTACTTTTACTGTGTCCCAGTTTGTCAAGATTCAATATAAAAATAAATGTCCCAACAAAAACGTGCCCTAAATTTATAAGACCCCACTGGTATGGAAATATATTTCTGCATGATGAGAAACCTTGAGACCAGGAGCAGGAGGGACAAGGAGAACACTATCTCATAACTAGCACAGGAATTATTTAATTAAGGACAGGCTTCTTCCTTGTTCTCTAAAACACATCCCCACATCACCTGCATCCTGAGTCTTAAGCATTCAGCCACAGATTTAAAGACAGTCTGAAAAGTTTGGTGCACGCCATCAAATATAAATGGTAAAACCAGGACTCCCAGAAGCGACGGTGTGGGAAGCTTCATTACCAAAAGAAGGCAAACACCACACTACAACAGGACACAAGGGCCCTAGAAGGACAAAAACACTAGTGTCTTGGACGGACAAAAAGAAGATAAAGATGTCAAGCACACACAAATACAAGACACGAAGTCAATGAAAAAGAAAACAACATACATTCACTACTGCACTATCCAACGGAACTATACATACAAACACGCCCGTGTCTCATCGTGCAAAGTCAGTGACGGCATACTTATACAATTTTCAGCTCGCGTAATACTAATAGCATTTCCTTTAATTATCCCCTTGTGTGCGCTCGCCAGTTTTCTCTTCTTTTTGTCCGTCCAAGACGCCAGTGTTTTTGTCCTTCTAATCCCCTTGTGTCCTGTTGTAGTGTAGTGTTTACCTTCTTTTTGTAATGAAGCTTCCCACACCTTCGCTTCTGGGAGTCATGGTTTTACCATTTATAATTGATGCTGTACACCAAACTTTTCAGACTGCCTTTAAATCTGTAGCTGAATGCTAAAGACTTCACGATGTAGAACTGCAGATTAGGTGGGGATGTGTTTTTGAGAACAAGGAAGAAGCTGGTCCTTAATTAAATAATTTCTGTGCAGGTTATGAGACGGTGTCGTCCTTGTCCCTTCTGTTCCTGATCTCAAGCTTTCTCATAATGGATGTGCACCAGCTCGCCTGCGTTTTTACTCCAATTTCATTAATATTTCTTCAGCTGAATTTCGCATTGGTGCCCTCGCGATTGGCAGTACTAACTGCCCCCCAACAAATCTTGCGAACGAGTGTTGCTTCAATACACGTTGGTACTTTGAAACAGCCAAACTCCTGGACGTATTCGTTGGGAAGCATAAACGCTTCAGCTGCCCCCCCCCCTCCTCCTCCTCCTCCTCCTCCTCCTATGAAACTTACAGGCTCACATCTTTCGCCGTTATAACAGCACAAGCACCTCCCTCCCCAACATCCACAATCTACCTTTCTAGGAAATCAGCGGTTCGAGATTTTTGGGCAGAGAACGCACGTTGTTAGAGGCGGGGTTTATGCCGCACGTCCGGGAGCTTCCTGGCTCGTGACGACGACCATTCCCCGAAGTGAAGAACCCAGGGGTCCAGTGGAGGTGGGAGAATTGGTAACGTAACGAACGGTTTAATTACATGGTTGCGATACAGTCGTCAAATCCGAGAGAACTCCGGAGCAGCCTCGCGCTCCGCCTTATATAGGGTCCGTTTTCTCCCTCACTCCCCGCCAGGGCAGCAAGTGCGCAGCAGCAACCCGCCGTCAAGTGCGTCGTAGCAAAGTCCGCCGCGTCGTAGCCAGAAGTGCGTCGTAGCCATGGTCCTCCGCAATTAGGTCATGCCTCTCTCCCTTTCCTGAGCGCGCCAAGCCCCACGCACGCACACACGTCCCGTTGACGTCACGGACGCGTTGAGACCTGTCTCCGCAGGCCCAGGCACGCAGGCGATGATCCCGGGCTCATCGGGACTCGTTTCGCGCAGGCCCCGACCAGGGGGCGACAGTCCCGGACAGATCGTGACTCGTTTCCGCAGCGTTGAAACTCGGAAGAAGGTCGCCGTAGGTTCCATTCTTAACAGCCCCTCCGGGGCCAGGGAAACCTCGAATGGCCGGTGGTACAATCGCTGGCCTGAAGAGGTGGGCTTGGAGTAGGCCTTGAGAAGTCGCTGCAAGCACCAAACAAACTCCCAAACCTCTTACAACGGAGGCATTAGCGGAAACGTCCCCCACAACACCACGCCACACCGCAGTCAAACGCTCGGAATTCGCCAGGGACCCGCCAGACCGGATTACGGATGACCATAATTTGCCAAAACAATGCAAATTGAAAACTATAGTACAATTTCGGGTATCGAGACCCCCTGTCGCCAAAACTCATTTTTCCAACGAGGTCACAATGAACAAAATACAAAAGACAAAAACTCTTCGCAATTTGTGAGGTCCTTTTGGGGTTTTAACGAAGTGCCCCCACTTAGATCCTCATTCCCGTGGATGACGAAGACCTCTGAGATCATCCCTACTGTTTTTCGTGATGCCAGAAAAATCTGCTCAACCCATCGGCATTGCCGTTAAATTTGCCTTTCCTTTTTCTTGCCCTGAAGTCGTAGTGATCGATTTTCACGTGATTTCTAGACGTGAAAATGCGGTCCTTATAGCGCCGATAAAACAATCCGCCTTTTTCATGCCCCGTCACATTGGTCCTAGCAATCTCCTGAGCTGTACCGCGAAACCCTGACACACTAGGGTCGCTCTTCTGCTCGACTGTCAAAGACACTCCGTCTGCTCGTAGCAGAGGACCAAAGTTACGTGACGCCGGAGCTACGAGAGATCTTTCACTGATCCCGTCTTCCTCCGCCTTTTTCGCCGGCTCGTTGGGACGGCGTACACTTTCTAGTGCTACGAGGTCAGGCTGTTCTACAACCTGGTCCCTCTCATCCCGTTTCTCTGCCTCGAACTCTGGTAGTGCCTGCTCCCCGACAGCTGCCTCTGGCTCTGGATCACTCGTCAACAAAGGGGCGAGCTGACGCGATTTGGACCTCGTACCTGACTGAACTAGTCCTTCTCCCAGTTGTTGACCCCTCTCGCGCAGCAGGAATTCTGACCGGTTAGAAAACAAATAAGGATACTCCAACGGGACTGTTTGCGAGACAGCCGCCTCTGTCACTAGCTCTCCGAACGGGCCAGTTATCCTTACCGTCGCCATAGGCAGACAGACACTGTGCTTTTCGAGCAGCTGCTTGATCCAAACTACCTTTCCAGTAAAATCGGATGTCGTTACATACGACGGATGAACAACGTCCATCGTCGCTGCACTGTCACGAAGCACCCTGCACGGCTTTCCGTTTACCTGGAGCTCGTGAAGATAGGGACGAAGGAGCTTCAGGTCCTCGTCACTACCGGTCACGGTCGAGAACACAACCCGCGGTTTCTTACATCTGGCCGCTGTGTGTCCCGGCTCCTGACAGTTGTAGCACAGGAACGGCTTCCTTGCCTCGAACTGCCCTGTTTGGCTTTTCCGCGCCTCGTCTCCGTTCGAGTGTTCTGCGCTCTTTTCTGGGACCTTTTGTCCTGCTTCGGGCTTCTCGGGCCCGTTTTCTCGCGAGCCGTTTCCCTGTCGGAAGGTCTTGCGCTGATCGCTCCGGCCGGGTTCGCTTTCCTCTCCGCTCAGCTTTCTACGCGTTGCGTACTCCTCGGCTAGCTCAGCGGCCCTTTCGACAGAGTCGACTCCTACCCTGTCCTGCACCCAGAGCTTGACTGACTGCGGAATGCTACGAAAGAACTGTTCGAGGCACACACACTCGACTACCTTGTCTCGGCTTTCGTACACTTCCTCGCTCTTCAACCATTCTATCAAATTGGTTTTAAGCCCGTAAGCGAATTCCGAGTAGCCCTCGCTGCTCTTTTTGGATGCGTTTCTAAACCTTTGACGGAACGCCTCGGCAGAAAGGCGGTACCGTTTCAAAAGGCTGGACTTCACCTTGTCGTAGTCGTCCGCGTCTCCAGCACTAAGGCGCGCGACAACCTCTGCAGCCTCACAGGGCAACAAAGTCAAAAGCCGTTGCGGCCACGTTTCTGGGGCGAAGCTCAACTTCTCACATGTCCTCTCAAAGTTCACTAAGAACAGGCCCACGTCTTCCCCAACTTTAAACGGCTGCATGAGCTTCTTCATTTGATACGACTCGGTCTCACTTGCTCGTACCGGAGCCCCAACTCTACTGTTCTGCGAGTTTAATCGCTGTTGTTCAATTTCGAGCTCTAGCCTTTTCAGCGCTCGCTCCTCTGTCGCAGCCTGCGCTCGTTCCTCTCTCGCTGCAGCCTGCTCTCGTTCCTCTCTCGCTGCAGCCTGCTCTCGTTCCTCTCTCGCTGCAGCCTGCTCTCGTTCTCGTTCCTCTCTCGCTGCAGCCTGCTCCCGCTCTCGTTCCTCTCTCGCTGCAGTCTGCTCTGCCTCTCTCGCTGCAGCCTGCTCTCGTTCCTCTCTCGCTGCAGCCTGCTCCTGCTCCTCTCTCGCTGCAGCCTGCTCTCGTTCTCGTTCCTCTCTCTAGCGTTCTGAAGCAGTTCCCACGCAATTTTAATTTCCTCTGCTTCTGCGCTCTCTGAAATCGCTTTACTGATCTCAGATTTCTTCATCTTTTGCTCCACCTCCACACCCAATTCTTCACACAAACAGAATAAATCTGTTCTCAGTAACCTCATTAGATCCATGATCGCTGCTCTTTAGCTTTGGCTTTGTTCTAAAACTTGTCGCAAGGTTGTACACAAACCCAGCGCACGAGTCAAAACCTAAGGATTCCCAGCAGTTCAAAATTAATTACCCATAATCTGAAGCCTGGCGAATCTCAAAGCAAAGTCCAAACGCTCACCCGCAGATGTAGCACGATGTCGCATGGTCCGATCCCAACCGCTGCCAACCAGTTGTTAGAGGCGGGGTTTATGCCGCACGTCCGGGAGCTTCCTGGCTCGTGACGACGACCATTCCCCGAAGTGAAGAACCCAGGGGTCCAGTGGAGGTGGGAGAATTGGTAACGTAACGAACGGTTTAATTACATGGTTGCGATACAGTCGTCAAATCCGAGAGAACTCCGGAGCAGCCTCGCGCTCCGCCTTATATAGGGGTCCGTTTTCTCCCTCACTCCCCGCCAGGGCAGCAAGTGCGCAGCAGCAACCCGCCGTCAAGTGCGTCGTAGCAAAGTCCGCCGCGTCGTAGCCAGAAGTGCGTCGTAGCCATGGTCCTCCGCAATTAGGTCATGCCTCTCTCCCTTTCCTGAGCGCGCCAAGCCCCACGCACGCACACACGTCCCGTTGACGTCACGGACGCGTTGAGACCTGTCTCCGCAGGCCCAGGCACGCAGGCGATGATCCCGGGCTCATCGGGACTCGTTTCGCGCAGGCCCCGACCAGGGGGCGACAGTCCCGGACAGATCGTGACTCGTTTCCGCAGCGTTGAAACTCGGAAGAAGGTCGCCGTAGGTTCCATTCTTAACAACGTGCACTCCGCGAGCGCTCTCACGAGATCTCGCTTGAAAGCATGCCATGTTCGCTCGTGAATCCATAAAACGCGAACATGAGTTTTCATACCAGAAACTCTGGCACCATGATTTCTAAAGGAGTGGATAGTATATGGTCTAATCTGGAAACTGGAACAGTGTTTTTGCCGACGCCCTGAAGTACATTGACCCGTTGTATTGAACAAACCCTGACGAGATAAAGGGGACACTCCCTTTTGTCAATATTTCTAGACTAAAAGAAAAAAGAACTGGTCTGGCCCCTCCTCAAGATTACTAAGCCTGTGCTCTGACGAACTTTATTCGTAAAATACCGTCTATTTTGCTTTTTATTTTGCCATCGCAACCTCGAAATTCTGATTACCTTTTTTTTGTTAATAAATTCGAATTGACGAAATTTTTTTTGCCGGCGAGTGCTATTCGGAGTTTTAGGATTTATCCGAAAGCGCAGAATCCTATTTGGGGTGAACTAGACCACTGCACGGGCCTACTTTCTGAGGCCCGTGCAGTGGTCTAGTGGCCCGACAGTGGTGCAGTGGCCCGACAAAACCATCAGAACAAAATGCGAACACGCGTTACTCCAAGAACACACTTACGAACCTTCGGCAGCGGGGCCGCGAAAAAAACAAGACAGCACTCATTTCCCGACACAACGCGAAACAACTCACCGCTCGCGACACAAACTGCAGCCGGGAAACAAGTTCGCCGGTGCAAAGAAGACGAAAGTTCCGAAAAAGGAAAGTCCACATTGCGGGACCCAAAGTCCAGGGAAAAGTCCAAACGAAGTCCGAAGACTCACCGACGTCTTGAAACCGACGAACGACGAATGCTTCACGTGCCCGGCGTGGTGGACTGGTTGCTCGGCGGCCGACGCAACGCAGCACCGCACGCACACACACACACTTCCCGAAAAGGGAAAACCGACGCCCGTCGTCACTGCTAGAATCGTAGCCGAGAGCAGAGGGCTTGAGGGAAAGAAGATCGAAAGAAGGATAGCAGCGCCGACATTCGCGTTCTCTCGAAGGTTGTGGGCCGCCATGTTTCGCGAGACGAGGAAGGAAGCACCGACGACGAGGCGAGAGGGAGAGGAGGTGCCGAAGGAAGCGGAGAGCGTTAACTCAAGGTCGCAGTGCGAGGACCTGCATGGTCTCCTTCCGACGGTGCAGCTGGTGCAGCAACGCATCACCGAGTGCCGCGCGCCGCATGAAGTCCCAGGCGAACGTAGTGCAGCCGCACCGACACGACCAGGCGAACGCGACGCGTCCGTCGGTGCAGCGCGGTGGGCGGTGCGGTGCGGTGCGCCCCAGTCGAATGTGACATTAGTCTTAGCCCGACCCGAACCCGGCCCGGTGACAGGCCAGGGCGTGCCTCATCTCTTAAATTCAAAGCTGCCTTCGGAACGTATCGTGTTGGTGCATTTGATTCGTTTACTCAGTTGCTTGAAAGACGCTCGTGCCGCAGTCCCGTGGCGAACATTCGAAAGCTTACACAAATATAGAGGACTTGGCTTATTTTCGGTAACCAGAGGGCGTTTTTTTATTAACGTGAAATGTTCGTTGGCTCGTTTTGTCAAGCCGCATTTTCTGGAGCCGTCGCCTGTGACGCCACATGACTTCAGTTTCCCCTCTAGATTTTGCGGCAAAAATGACGTCACGTGACCTCAACACCAATTTCGTTTACCCGCTAAATCTAGCTGGAAAAATTACGTCAGATAACTAGTGTCACGTGACCTATACAGAAATTCGATTTCCCCGCTAGAGTTAGCGGGAAATTGACGTCACTTGACCTACACATAAACTCAGTTTACCCGCTAAATTTAGCGGGGAATCTGACACGTGACAGACTGCAGCCCGTCCTTCGCCGTACCCTGTGGACACAGGCCAACCCGACGGGGAAAGTCAATGCGTGGAATGGAGTGGAGACCCTTGGAGGCACAACTCGAGAAGAAATGCCTTGTAAGAACGTTTCAAGTAGCAACACAATAGACCCCTTTCAAAACTTCAGTCTGGCCACTTTGATGACTATCATCATTTGAAAAATAGCATATGTGCCGTACTAATGGCGGCCTTCTGTTTGCTGATGAAGGAAGACGTTGAAGATGCTCCAAAGCTGATGGTTCGAGGCCTACATACATTTGAGACGTTAGCACGATGCAAAGCAGGAATTGAATGCAAGAGCTGCGTAAGCGTTCATCATTTCGAACAGAGGTCCAGACAATCTGTTAGAGCACACAACCGGTTCCGAAGCCCCTTGACGTATAGAACTCTATCAAGGCGTCTATGTGGGTGGGCGTTTCGCTCTGACTGGTGGCATCTTTTTCGCCATCGACACTGAAAGAGATTGAGAAAGAGCTTGCAGTTAAGCGCAGATTCTCGTCTGCCGGCCGTTCACTTGAGAAAGGGACGGTGCCCGACACCATACTGCAAATTAGAGGTTCATTGCCGCCATAAGTACGGTAAAGGTTACAACGCCATTTGAGCCACCAGATGACATTGAATCTCGGAAAGGGTCTATTGCAGGGCGCCCTGCAATTTGTTTTCTTCAAGGAGTTCGTAGAAGGAAAGGATTGCCCTAGTTTTCTTGCCTGTTGACAGCTGCCCCACTATGCGGTTGGATAGTTGCAAGCTTTCTTAGTCCAAGACAGCTTTCTTTATTTCTAAGGTTTGTTTAGTGGCGTTCACCCGGAGCTTTCGGATTGGCCTGGGCACTCCGCCGCAAGAGCTCTAGGGAGTGCCTCGGTGAGCTAGGTGTGCTCAAAAGTCTGGGGTGGGTACTTGACATGCCAATTGCTCAGTTTTCAAACAGCCTCAGAAATGTCAGGTGGGCGCTTATTTGGACATAGGCGCGTGCTCGTTATGCTGCGATATATGTATATTCTTAGAGAACATTACATGGATTTGTGTCATACTTAGGTATGTGACATTCCAATAAGGAACAACTACTTTTGCTTTGCCTTATGGATTTCCGTTGTAAAAAGTGCTTTGTCTCTCACTGCTGACACGCTAAATGGCCGTTATAATGCCTCACATTATTTGGACGCACATAGAGACCACTACCGCGGTCGTAACTGTAAAAGCAATGAACGATGCATGCAGAAGCAATATAAAGAGCGCTTTAGTTCTGCTTTTCAGCACTGTTAGATCTTTGTTCGCACTTGCCGTGGTGGTAAAATACTCCCAGAAGGTTGCAAAGAAATACAAAATGCTCGTAGGAAAAAAGTTCTTGCTGCGCCAAGGGGCGTCTGCTGGAATGAAACAATGGATCTAATCCTTTTGGCGACCATAGTGTGGATAGTTGTCTATCTAGTCTCTCGTTACTTTGGCGTTCAACACCACTAACAGCTGGGATGGATGAGAACGGCAGGAAGCAGTTTCGGCTCTCCCGCCCTCCAGCGCGAGCTTCTTAAACTTTGCCATAGCCTCCTATATACTGACACAGCCTGGCAGATCGCCACGAGAAGCGGCCGCCGAAATGGAAAAGGTGGAGTGGCAGACAACGGATGAGAGGAGAGCCACGTGACTGGAGCCCCGCTGTGGCGACACGCCGAAACACACTTCTCCCGAGCGGACAAGTGTGTTTCGGGTCACTCGCGGCGCTCATGACTACCCTGTCAGTGTCCCTTTAGGTCTGCAGGTGGTCAGGGCCTCGTAAAACTGTATTCTTACAGCTTTTTTTTTTGAGAGCGCAGCTCTTAGGCGTTTGTTTCCGGCTTGAGCGGCGTCGCCGTCGGCGAAGGCGTAAACCGCGCGTTGCATGCAAGCGGCGTAATCGCGCATTGCATGCAACGGCGTAACCGCGTGTTGCATTATAGGTAGTTTCTCATAATGACGTCACGAGGGTTACTCTCACTGAGGTTACCCTCACGAGGATCTGATCACGAGGGTCACGAGTGTTACCCTCACAAGGGGTTGCGAGGGTTGAATATCCTCAAAGGGTTACCCTCACAAGGGTCACGAGGGTTACTCTCACGAGGGGTCACGGGGGTTACCCTTACGAGGGTTATGAGAGTTACTCTCACGTAACCCCCTCCCCCTGAGGTCACGTGACCTCAGGGAGTCACCATCCCCCAGTACCCTTCCATCCTCCTCCTCAAGAGCCTGCGCTCTAATCCGGCGTTACGGGTGTTGTGAACGGCTTTCATTTTTTTCCCTCTCAGCTCTACCATTGATGCTGATGGAAATAAACGAATGTATTATAAAAGCGAATGTTTTCTTTTAATTTCGGTCGCCTTCGCCAAACTCGGGACGTAGCTCGGAGGTTCGAGTGTTGGCATAGTCTCGAGTAAGGATATGTGAAGGCCGCTCATAGATTAGAGCCGAACATTGCGTGAACACTCGATTTGGGCTTGCTATGATCAAGAGCTCGACGAGCCATTCGGCTAGTGGTTCGTGTCCATTCGCTGCGATGACGACAATAGCCGGATCTAACAATGGCTATGTTTACTTGAATGCGACCGTAGCCCATCGAATCAAGCAGGGACCTATCGCAGGCAGCCTGTCTACCTACTTCTTCCTCTTCTACCCATCTGCTACCAATCGAAATTTTCAATTCTCGAGTCGATGCGCTACGGTCCCATCCATGTAAACACAGCCAATGGCTGGAACTCTGCAGCGTGTTCTTTGCTATGCCAACCCAGTGCGTGGTCATGACAAACGTTGGCTGCATATAAATATAATCGGCTCCAGTTCACGTGGCCGCTTGTTCTGTCTGCGGCTTGAAGGGGAACACTGCTCGCTTTTCTTAATTTTTTAGGGGCGAAGCTCCTTAGGGGCTAGCCATGTCCGGCGTCCGTCCGTCCGGCGTCCGGTGCTCGTGCTCGTGAGCTCACGTGCTCGTGTAGGGGGAAAAAAGAAAAAAAAAAAAGATGAAAAAAGGATAAAAAAGGAAAAACAATATGTTTGCGCAGTCGACAGGATTCGAACCTGTGCGGGGAGACCCCAATGGATTTCTAGTCCATCGCCTTAACCACTCGGCCACGACTGCTGGACGAGTAGGGGCTCTGAGATGTGGTAGTAACTCAAGAGCTGGGGATGTCATGGATGAAACGTTGCATGTAGCCGCTCAACGTCTATACAGGAGAGGGCGCTGCGGTCAAATGCGTTTATAATCGCGTTAAACTTTGCATGCATTGGCTCAACGTTTATAGACGAGAGGGCGCTGCGGTCAAATACTCAAATGCGTATATAACCACGTTCCATACCACACATTCTCTTTCTGACATGGATGAAAAGGAACGAAAGGCTCGGCATGCGGCGGCTCAGCGCCTACGCGGACAAGCACCGCCAGAGCTTCGCCCCAATCAACATCATTCACCACGTGGAGATGCGGTCAATTTTTTTTTTCGACTACGATTGCGTGGGGAGAAAAGCGAACGCGTGTTTCATAGGCACGATTCCGGGTTTTCGGAGTTTATTTCTCGTGAAAATAGGAGGGTGTTTTTCGGAGTTTATTTTTCGCTGGGGATTCGGGTTTTATAGCAGTTTATTTTTCTTGGATTCCCAATTATTTGAAATTAGGAGTTTTTTACTGTGTTCTTCTATTTAACAAAGAAAATTCCAAAAACAAAATAAACAAAGTCCGGGTACCCGTGGTCCCGAAGGAATCTCGATATGCTGAAAATCAAACCCCTTTTATCAGTAGTTCTAAATTTCAAAGGAAACTGAAGTGGAATCTCCTCAAGTCCACTGACCTTGTGATCTTATAAAGTTTACTTGTAAAACTCCGTCTTTTTATGTTTATTTTGTCGCTGTGACTTAGAAATTCTGAGTTTATCGGATAAATCCGGATCGACGGAAAATTTACCGGTGAGCGTTTTCAGATTTTTTTTTCTCGGATTTTTCGAAAACACGGAACCCTATTCATAGGTTATTAATGTAAGGAATTCATTTTAAGCAGAATTTTGACCCACCTCGCAAAATTCGAATTCCAAGCGTACATACCTCAAATTGGGCACGCGAACGGAGTTTCGCAAAAGTTTATTTCTGTCTTTTTTTTTTTTAGCTCAACTCGGAGGTAGTGAAATATTAACAATAAAGCAAAGTGGGGTGCCGCATGTCTCTGCCGCCTTGTCGTCTGCACAGTGGTTTATGAGCTCGCTCCCGGGTGGCTTCCTGAACGCGGGAACGCCAAAAACAGAGGCTAGCGATGGGCGAGGGAATCGCGAGAATTAATACTTTAAACGAAATATAGGAACAGTGACCGCCTGGAAGCAAGCTCACAAACCAGTGTGCGGACGAGGAACGTCCAGCATAGGCCATGGGAAGTGTGCGGCCGCTGATTCTTTTGCTCTATTTTTAATATTTTACCACCTCTGAATTGCGCTCAAAAATATATATACTATATAAAAAAATAACTTCTTGCGAAACTACTTTTGCGTCGTCCAATTTCAGGTATGTACGTTTGGAATTCGAATTTTTCGAGGCATGCCAAATGTGTCGGTCCTTACGGCAGCATCCTCTGCGTACATCACCTCCCTCTGTCGGTGACAGGTCAAGAACGAAGTGGAAGCTCCTCCCATCTCTTTCCACTTTAGTAGAGCGAATGGTGGAGAGAGGCGACCTCCTCTCCACCGTTCGCTCCGCTGAAGTGGAAAGGGAGAGGAGGTGCTTCGACTTCGTTCTTGACCTGTCACAGACAATCGGTGCGATCGCGATGCCAAGTTTAGCCTTGAGAAAACAATCTTGCCAAAGAGGGTGACGGAGAACTTCTCGAGGCAAATAGAGGGGTAAAATATTTCCTTTGCGGTCGAATTGATATTCGCTGCCGCTGTCAGCGTTCTGAGCCCAATTTGCATTTAAAATGCCGAATGTTTTCCGAGCGATCGAATGGCTGGCTGTCGAGAAGTTTTGCTTGCGCGCCTTGGCCGTTCCGTTCGTGCAACGTTCTCCGCATTTTTTTTTAAATCGTTGTAAAGTTTTTTTTACGTAGTTTTACGCGTTTTTTTTTTTGTGGCGGCAGGCGCCCTTTTTGTTTTAAGTCGTGGATGTTTTGTTGTTCGATTATTTATTTCAAGGAAGCGCAGAGTTTTGCTGTCATACTTGAGGTTCGTGTTTTTGGAAGGACCGGACAGAAATGGGTGATTTTTATCCCATAACTTATTTCTTGACTGTACAACTGGGAGCCAACTGGCACGTCCGATTCCCCTTCATTTTATGTAGGCAATACTGCAGATGGGTTTTCACCATCCAAACAGGAGAGATTTACATCAAGTTTCTAACGTAAGGTTCGAAACCGTCACTCACGGTCCGAGGGCAGTGAATTCCCCTTGTCGATCGTCTGCGCAAAAATATCAGTATTGGTGCAACGATTTTCGCGTACTTTTCGCGAATACCGCTTAGATGGAATCCCTGGCGTTTATGACAAATGAAACACGCGTTCGGTTTTCTCGCCACGCAATAAAAGTCGCGGAAACAATTAAAGAAAAACGGGCAGCGTTCACCCCCACAAACCGCAGTCAGAAGAAGCGGCCAGGTGATCTGGGCCGGCTTGCTAGAACCAGCGTCTCAGCTGAGACTGGGTGAAAGGAAGCACTGCCAAAGCCAGCGCACAAGCTGAGCGGGACTCAATTAAGTTGCGTCTCAAGACGCTCGCGCGCCCAGCCTTTGCAGTGCTTTCTTTCACCCAGTCTCAGCTGAGACGCGGTTCTATACTTCGTTTCAGCTTGGGTCCAGACGCAGCCGATGCTAGAAGCGCGAGCCTGTGGCCCTGAACAGTGCTTGCACTGCACGGGCGCGGTGCTTGGCAGGGACTCTGAAAGCCCCGAGCTCGCGCTTGTAGCATCGGCTGCGTCTGGACCCAAGCTAAAACGAAGATATAGCAAGCCGGCCCTGGAGCCGATTATATGCTGCCAGTGTTGATCATAGTCACGCGCTGGGGGTTGGCAACGCACACGCGCCGAGTTCCAGACATTGTTATGGTTGGGCTATTGTCGTCATTGCCGCGACTGGACATGAGCATAGCCTCCTCTCTACTCACAAAGCCTGGCAGTTCGACGACGGAGCCATAGGGTGCGCCGGTAGTAGATTCGGAGCGCGAGGATCTGGTAGCACAGAGCATTAGTGGTATTCAGCGCAGAGCTTTTTGCAGCGGCGAGGACCCGAAACATGGTTTTCAAACCCGACGAGAAAGAAGCGGTAGCCCGAGGAACGCGAGGAGCACGAGCGGACATTCCATCGCTCGGGACAAGTGTGTTTCGGCGTCTCGCCGCAGCGGGGCACCAGTCATGTGGCTCTCCTCTCATCCGTTGTCTGCCGCTCTACCTTTCCAATTTCGGCGGCCGCTTCTCGTGGTGATATGCCAGGCTTTGTCAGTACAGAGAAGGCTATGACACGGGCAGGCTACTCGATCCTTGTCGACCATTTGCTTATCACGAGCCTAAATCGAGTGCTCACGCAATGCTCCGGGTCCAGTCTATGAGCTGCATTCAAACATCGTCCCGGGGAAAAGTGGGGGGCGCGCCGACACTGCGACCCCCCCCAGGCGACGTCATCAAGTTTTGCGAAGTAGAGGTTGAAAAGAAACGCTCGCTTTGTCCTTGAAAATACCCCGCAACAAAGAGGTTTCTTGGTCAATGGCGTTGCGTGCGGGTATACTTGGGTCCCACTCGGTGCCAGTAAACTCGTGTAAAGGGAAAAACGTTCCAATCGAATATTGTTGGACCGCCCTTTTAAATGCGTTATTTTTGCACATGGTATGGCATTTTCGTGTGATGCAGTCTTCTTGCCGAGCGCTGCGGAGAGTAGCAAAAAGTATAGATGATTCGTTATTGCAGGTTTTACCAAATAAACTTAACCTTGCAATTCCCGTCTAGCCTCAAACGATTCGAGAGCACATTTACGTATCATGTCGTACACTAAAAAAAAAAAAAAAAAAAAAAAAAGCTATTATTTGCTGCTTAATGTCGTTAAAACCTCTCGAGGTTTCTAAAATCTTCTTTTTTTGTATAGTTTTTACACGGTTGACGCATGCTCTAGAACTGGGGCGAATTAAGCCTTTATATACCGAAGGTTCCACCGACTTGTCAGGCGCTCCCAATTCCCTTCGGCTCTGGAGTCTTCCGCCCGCTAGCTCCCGAACTTGAGGTTCACACCCTTGGCGGCCCTGAAAGAGCTTGCTCGTCCGCTATTTTTCGTCGAAATTTGGCCGTAGTGTGAACTGCTGATTGTTTGGTCGATGAGGACGGCGGTGCAGGTCGCCAGTAAATGGGAACCTTACCCGATGTGTATCTCGGTATAATGTATCGAAAGCGCGCCCCTCGTTCGGGTCAAATAAAATGGTTATTCAAAGATTTGTATCGTTAGGCACGCGTCCGCCCTGAAAGGAAGGCTTTTTCTTGACGCGACATGGATGATGTGCGCAGAAAGCAACAAATGCTGTTTTCAACGTTCCCCCCCCCCCCCCACCCAACAACAAAAAAAAGAACATTTTTGAGACAGCGCTAGAGACAGGAGATAATTTGAGAACGACGTCAAATAAGGAAGGCAGTGATTTAAAGGGAAGCTCCGTAGCTTCCCTTTAAATATATAGCTGTAATAACAAATTACTTCTCTAGAACAGGATACAAACATCCGGTACAGAAAAGGCCTCTCAGAAATATAGACAGATATTATTTGCCAAGAATAAACACGCATTACGGAAAAAGAATGCGAAGTTTTTATGTCCCTTATATATCCGATAAGATACCAGAAGAACTCATTAGTTTAGACTCTTTAAAAGAAGTTAAAGACAAATTTAGAACATGGTGCCTGCAAAATCAGATGTAAACATTTTTATATACATAGATGCTCTATTTATAAATTACTTCACCTTATCTGTGTAGTCTAAATCTGTTGTATTGCGAGGCAGAATTGTTTTGTTCTAAATGCTTACGGTTAAAAGTTGTCGTTTTATTGTTTGGTTCCCGTTTCCCGTTTTTCGGTGGGCGTGATATTTTGTACGTCAACTATTTGGTTCTGATAATGAGAAAACAAGATATCATTTTTTTTCTTTCTTTATTTTTATGTATATTTCCAAAGTGAGTGAACTTGTCAGTGATGTATTGTTGTTGTTTTGTTTGTTTTTCAATGCAAATGGTAGCGTTGTATACATAAGTATCGCGGCTGCCGGGCTACGTCGTACAAGCCCCTTGGCTTTGACGGACCCGATTTCCTATATTGTAAAAAGAGAACAATAAAAATTATTATTATTATTATTACTACCC
>JAZHYW010030626.1:0-25029 GCA_037355805.1 Ixodes ricinus | reverse complement strand
GGTGTGAGAATCGCTCTCCCTAGCTCCTGGATGATCGGCCTCATAATAATGCCTTGCCCACACCGGTGCGTAAAAAAATAACGTAAGGCCTATACCACCAGGGCATACCAAAACCAGAATTTACTTACGCGTCGCATACCCAGCCTCGTACCGCCAGGGGGGGTAAAGGTGGGTGAGGAGGAGTGGCAAATCCCGTGCGCCGACACCCGGGGTCCCGAGTGAAAGATCGCGAAAGAGAGCGACAGAACACGAGAGAAAGAAAGCAACGTTGCCATGGTAATCGCGAAGACTGAAAACTTTCAGCAATATAAACAGTGATAATTTAACGTTGTAAACTAAATTCTGAGCTATTCTAACACTTATAAAAAGCAATCTATTCATTACGCTACATTAGCTTGCCTTCTGTCAAAATCTCGGAAATCTGATGGTGGCGCGGTTTCGTATTCCTCGGCCGCGCCGCACCTGCGAAGTCGGGTATCTGGTTTAGTTTACCGTTGACGCGAGGCCGCGAGGCCGTACATCTGCGCGCTATGCAAAAAGAAAGCTTCGAAAGGAACGCGAATATCTTTCCACCGGTAAGTTCGCGGATTGTTGAAAGTTCATGAAAAGCTCTGATGATATAGGACCCCGAGGGTCTGCCTGCATGCTCCGCCGCTTGCGGCAGCCAGAATGCATGGGAAAATGGCGGACCTTTTCCTCTAGAGTTAGTATGTACGATCTCTATGCGTACCGCTGTTCTATGACGATCATCCAGAGCGACAGCCATTTTACAGGGCACCAGTGCGCCCCCTATAGGCCGTGAAAGGTTACGAATTGTGTATAACAAACATGCTTTAAATGAGCGAGCACGGCGTGCAAGAAAGAAGAGACGTGTCGTCTGCTTCCGTCGTTTTCTACGGCACGAACGCTGAACTGGTTTCGGAGCCGGTGCAAGCATTTGCGGAACTGGGGCTGAACTCGTTCAGCAACTAGAATGAATCGAGCGCGGCAGTGCAGCGGTCGTGAGACCTCCGGTTGTATCGAATGCGCCCTTTCTGGCACTGCTGAACTAGTTCAACCAGTTCAGGCGAATCGAACAGACCTTTTGATTTCTCCTCATCTGGATAAATAGAGTGGATGCTAATGGCCATGCCCTTTATAACAGGCGGTAGCTTGCGCTACCTAGCCTGCGTAAAGTGCCTCAATGTTGCTGGGCTGGCGTAGGCTGGCGGTCCTCCCAAAGTGGGGAGGGGACTAATCTGTCGTCACCTAGTGGAGCCGCCATCTTGCCTCCCTCTGCCACATGCAGCTATTTATGAGCTGTCTACGCAGTTATTGAGGATTTCCACTTGTGAAATGACGCGGGATAAGCGTTTAGGATAGTAACGTTGCTTTAAGAACATCTAACGTCACGAGCTCGGGTGCTCGTGCACCTTGAACGCTGATCAAAGCTGTGGAAGGTTGTGACTCGCAGAGACTTGTACCGTACGCATTACAAGTAATCAAATTACTTGTAATCGATTACTTTTTGGAGTAATTTTGTAATCAGTTGATTACTTTTATTAGGCAGTAATCACAAGAGTAATCTGATTACTTTTTGAAGTAATAAAATTACTTGTAACCGTTACTATTTTTCTCCGCCCCCCCCCCCCCCCTCCCCAACTGGCGAACGCCCAAATCATTAAACTTCTTCAAACGAATTCTATGCTTGTGTCCGCATTGTGAAGGTGCAACGACCACGAAGAGGGAACCCGTTTTTTCTTCTTCAATACTTGTGAAAATGTGAAATATAGGTTGGAAGTAGTTCATTGTTATGAGCGCTAAAGATGTAAGTCTTCACGCAATAAAGTAATCGGAAAAGTAACGGTTACTTCTTAAAGTAATGTCCAATTACTTTTGCTGTCGAGTAATCAAGTAATCTAATCGAATACTTTTTAGCCAAGAGTAATAGTAATTGTAATCGATTACTTTTTTTTAGTAACGTGTACAAGACTGGTTGTGAGCAAGTATTGGCGATGTCCCTCACGTGCCTGTGAACCTACTTTCACGAGTTCGTCTTTAGACCTCCAGACGCTGTGAATATCTGATTCGATCGAGAAGGCTGGCGAGCGAACCTGCCCGCCACAGCTGTCTGTTCTAACCGTGATCTTCCTTCGATTTCGCTGCAGTGTAATGATGTGCCAGAAAATGCGCGAGATCGTGCCAGGTCGAAGTTGCATCTGGTCCTGTTTGTCGTCTAAATATGAAATGGAATATCCGGATGAATCGAAAGTTCTTCAACCAAGCCTAATCCGACACGTCAAGGACGCAGGCTGGAAGGTAAAAGCGTGCCAGGCTTGGCATAATTAGGGTGCCTCAATGTCCTTCTGTAAAAGGAATGCCACCCTTTGTAGTACCCGATGCCGACAGCACGCGCTCACGGGGAAAATGCAAAGAAATTGACGAAAACAAAATGTCGCCATAGCACAGTCAGCGCCACAAACGCGTGCAGGGGACACGCTCTTTCACGCACTTCTGAGCAAAAAAGAAAAATCAAAGTGGGAAGGACGAAATGGCCAGATGTCTCCACCCTAAGCAAAGCGCACATGGAGGCACCCTAGGCATAATATTAGATTCAAAATTACTTTTATTGACATCTCACATCACGACGCAAACTCGCTGCTGCGGCCACTCGATGTTCTTGAGGTCACAACGAATCTGTTCGACCTGAAAGAGGTGCACATTGCGGCACCCTGCAGCCCAGTGAAGTACTCTAAGTACTCCGACCCAAGCGCGAGGCTTTCTGCCTTCGGTAACACTGTCGCAAGCATGATAAAAGAAATCACTGCGTGTCAGGCTACGCAGTTTCTTGCGCTGTGGTTGCAAGTGCCGCGGAAAGGCGCGTGCTGGAAGGCGAGAGCATCCTAATACCCCATTCACGAGCGTTCACTTGCTGCTCGTGCAGGGAGACCTGTTCCTTCCAAACCAATCCTTTATGCACAGCCCAACTAAAGCTTTAGTTAACAGAGACTCGCGTCCTTCGCAGCAGCCATCTCGACCTATGGACACCACCTTCGGGAAAACATATGCCTCCCAGGTCCGACCCTTCGCCGTATCGCCCGCCTGGTCCCGGAAACCGTGGTCGCCGTGGGCTACCGGCAGCCTCAGAAACCCAGGTACTCGCGACGTCCAGCTTTCCACGGGGCATGCACCCCACTGGTCAGAGAGGGGTTTCCCAGAAATTAAAACTAGGGGGTGGGGGGGAGGGGGAGAGGAGGAGGTAGGCACAAGTGATGATAATAGCTCTATTCCGAGAAATCCCTGCGTGCAACACTGTGCGCGTTGTATTTCTGGGATACCTCAATGGCGGAAAGGAGTAGCATTGTTTGATTTTGATTGCCCCTTTCACAAAGTAGCGCATTTCAGCGCTGCATGAAAATAAAGCTAGCACTCGTTTGCATTGCACCCATTCATCTTCGCGAGAGTCCTTGTGAAACACGTGACCTCCAGCGGCCGTAAGGACCTGCCTAGACTTTGCGTGGAAAGCGAGGGAGCCTGCCGCGTCCATATTCTGGCGGCCTGACTATCACTCCAGAGTGCGGCATGACCCTTCCGGGTCACGGATCGTTTAGGCAGCCTGCAGGAACATTGAGACGATAGAGCAGGACGATCGGCCCGGTACATTTCTCCTTCATTTGTTTACCTGCGCACAAACGCGTGCTGCGTCGGAAGCCCCAAAAATACGTGCCCCAGCGTTCTACGCAGTATTGGTAGGGCACACACTTCCTAGGAGAGGCGTAGCGGAACTCACTGGCTTCGTTAGAGCACAGACCCGTCTGCCATCTTGGTGCCAGTTATCACAAGCGTTATCTGACGCCGCGCAAAAGTCTCGTGTGAAAATGGGGTCCTCTGCGGATGATCGCCGTAGAACAGCACTACGAGGACGGGTCTGCGACGCATAAGTACTCCTGGTTTTGCTATATATGAAAAGTATTAGAGCCGTCACTGGCAGGCAGGCTTGCAGATCAAGCAAGCACATAAAAAAAATCATGAGCCATTCCACTCTGTGAAGGTCGATGACCAGCGAAGCTGTTTAGCACACGACACAGACCCGCCCCGAGGAGCCGGAGGAAACTAGACACGCGCGACGGGACTTTTACTTGGCAGAAAGTAGACGCGTGTGACAGGCACCGCCACCTTGGGGGAGCGGTAGGTAAGGAAACTAGGCACGCAAGCAGGAGGCTTGGAACGACGACAAAGAAATGGCGGTGTCAGCATAGACATGGCTGACGCGGGTCGCACAGTGACAAATCTTTGAGGAACCTTTATTATCTACCTGAGAGTCTACTGGTCTTGAAAATGGTGCCTATTGATAACTAATCTACTGAAAAGACCTGTTGCTAAATTACCCAAGCATTAAGAACACAAGGAATCGTGGTTCCAAGCGCCGCACGTGCCGGCGTCTGCAGCGGTAACTCTTCTAAAGCAAAAGGCTAAAACAAATGGCATCTTGCACGCGCGTTCGTCAACGCTTTATTTTGGTTAATTACTTGGAATCTTTTATGCCGTCGAGACCGGATATAACGAAGTCAACGGGAACCGGAAATCACTTCGCTTATATCCGCTATTTCGTTATAACCGACTTCAGTTAACGAAGTGCAAAAGGGAATGGGAAATCGTGATCACTTCGCTGTAGCCGCTATTTCGTTATAACCGACTTCGTTACAACCGGTCTCGACGGTACGGGAAGGCGTGCACGTGCGGCGCGTGCAGTGGTGCGAATGTAGAGTTTTCATTGATGCACATGAAAAATCCAGAGAACCCCAGCCATAAACAGCTTTGCTGTAGAAACAATAAATTAATTTGGCAGCTTTTCTTTCCTGACGATTTTTATTACAACAATCGGAGCAAATACTTCTCTTTTAATGGTAATATTTTTTTGAAGGCGAGAATCCTGAGCTCATAGCTTTATCTTGCTGATCGAGAGCTTGCGCAGCCGATGTTCATCCTTCAACAGAGGGCTGGCGCTTGCAGCCTAGTAGAGGAGCAGTTGTACATTGCAAAAGAAGTGGATGGAAAGAAATAAAAATTGACCGCATCTTTACGTGGTGAATGATGTTGATTGGGGCGAAGCTCTTTGGTGCTTGTCCGCGTAGACGCTGAGCCGCAGCATGCCGAGCCTTTCGTTCGTTTTCATCCATGTCAGAAAGAGAATGTGTTGTATGGAACGTGGTTATATACGCATTTGAGCATTTGACCGCAGCGCCCTTTCCTGTATAGACGTTGAGCGGCTACATGCAACGTTTATCCATGACATCCCCAGCTCTTGACTTACTACCACATCTCAGAGCCCCTACTCGTCCCGCAGTCGTGGCCGAGTGGTTAAGGCGATAGACTAGAAATCCATTGGGGTCTCCCCGCACAGGTTCGAATCCTGTCGAACTGCGTAAACATATTTTGCATAAATTTTTTCATCATTTTTTAAATTTGTGCTTTACACGAGCACGTGTTTACGTGCTCGTGAGCTCACGAGCACGAGCACCGGACGCCGGACGGACATACGGACATGGCTAGCCCCTAAGGAGCTTCGCCCCTAAAAGCTAGAAAGCAAAAAATAAAGCAAGACAAAGGGCAAATGAACACGAGTATAAACAATGTGAATACGTTAAAAGAGCAGAGCTACTTTTCGAGTGGAAATGAGTCGACGAGATGAGATCACTGTGGCACATGCCATTTCTAGAGCTCGAGGCATGGGAACCGGGATTCGTGAGCCGGTTGGCCTGTGGGGCGCGTCCGAGCGAGTCGCGGGCCGCATGCGGCCAAGGGCCGCGTGTTTAAAACCCCTGCTATAAAGTAAACAAAAAAAAGACCAAAAGACAGTCATATCACTTTAGAAAAAAAAAAACAAAAAAAAAACGGCGTAACCACTTTGTTAAAGAAGATGACGTCACCCGCAACATCTACCCCTCACCCTTACCCACAAGCTCCACTCGAACCATAATCAACAATTTGCTTTCATCCGCACACTACCAGTGCATATCATCATTAGACGCGCGGGGTCGGAAGCCTTCGTGGTGCAGGTGATTTCCCCTTCTGCGGTACCGCGGCTCTCCTGATCACACATTTCCCCCCACAAAAAACTTCCATAATGTGACTTGTTCATAATTACGAGAGAAAAATGCACGTGTTTCCGGTTCGTTCCCAAAGTTTTAGTAGATTGTTTCGATACCTCAGATACCCACGATAATGATACCCGATTACTACATACGATGCATGTGCAATGTCGACGGCGGAATATCGGGTATCGTTACCGGAGTCATCCCGGAACGATCTACTAAAACGATACACGAGTGCGTTCTCAATCGAAACTGCACGCAGGTGAATCCGCCGCCGCAGTCTCCGAAAACACCCGTTCCTGGCTTCTCGGCACCGGTACACGCGCCCCAGACCATCGAAAGGCCGTTTCCGGGTGAAAACTCGGCATTGCCTCCGACAAAGCCGACCGAAATGCCGCGCACACCGGCGTTCTCGGTACAAGGCTCCCCGAGAAAGAAACCCTTTGTTCCTTGGAGTCTCAGCCAAGCGAAACCGGAGACCACCAGAAGCAGCGTAGCGAAGGACTACCCGGACGAGCTGTCCGACACCGAGATCCATAACGTCAAGCGATTTTACCTCTGGCCGCTGAGTGCATTCAACTTTTTTCTTACTGCTGCGTGAGTCAGCCTCCATTTCATAATGTTAGGGAACCACTCCCGCTGTCCGGCTTCCTTCGCGTACCTGGATATTTTTTCAAAGTATTCTGGTCAAGTTCTCTGGAGCTGGGGAAGCCCATGTAGATATCCTGCTTTCTTTAACAACGACCCCAATATACTACGAATATTTATTTTTTGCCGATGCCAATAACTGATACCGGAAAACACCGAATCCGTGGGGAAAAATAAACGTAAGAAAACCCTCCACAAATCCGGCGAAAAAGAAATCTCGAAAACGTGGAACGTTATAACTTTAATGTGTGCTTAGCCTCCTTCCAAGTCTCCTTCATTCAGGGTCGGATTTAAGGAAGGAAGGGGGGGGGCGGGGGGGTAGACGAAAAAAACAACACCCACCAACGTCGTTGAAAAAAAATACGTTTTAGTTTTTAGTGAAATGGCAATTACTAGTCAACAAAATAGTCCTGGACAATGCTATGCCCGTGACGTCATATCTGTCCGTAACGTGAAATCTCCATATGGGCCCTCCCACAAGCCTGACCAATAAATCTGCGCCCGCCTTTATCGGTTCCAGTCTCCGGCCTGTTGTTCGGAGGGGCCCTGTACTCCCTGTTCGACGAGACCTCGTCGCCGGTTACTCCGCCCAGCACGTGGCTGGTGCTGTTCATCCAGAACCTCGACGTCCTGCTGCTCTTCGCCACGGGCTTCCTCTTTGTGACGGCCTCCATAGGGCTCATCGGCACCGTGCGCGAGAACATCCCGCTGCTCGACGTCTACCGCAACATCCTGATCGTTACCGTCATGCTGGCCACCGCCTTTGTCACCTTCCTCGTGCTCCTGCCAAATATGGGCAAGGCGTACATCCTGGCCAACATAACCGCCGAGCGTCATCGCGCACTACCGGGACACGCCGGACATGATGAAGGCGAGTGAACGTGGTGCTTCGACCCTGGTCTTCTGAAGGTCTCGTGTGCAATGGAGCCTTTTCAAAAGTGCGCGCCATCTCGGCTTCGCTTCACCGCAACTTGGCAAAGAGTGAACGCTAGGCGGCCCTTTTGAACCGGTCAGAGCGAAGCAGGCGAGTCACGTGACAGCCCTCTCCTCACCGAAGGTACAGAAGCAAGAGCGCAACCAGAGCAGTTGGAAAGAGGGGTAGAAGGAACTCTGCTTTTACCAGGACCCTCTTTTGCGTGTTTCGGGCGTTGCTTTTGTCCCCCACGGAGATTAACCTGCCACTCAAAATTTGTACAAAGCGACTTTATTCTCCACCCATGTCACCTAAAGAAAAAAAAGTTTTCCGCATTCTTCATACGCCGCGCGAAGTAGTTATCACATTATTAGGCTGTCGAAGGAAGAAGCGATGTTTTTGGCATTTGCAAAGGGCACGTCTTGATGACATAGCATGTATATAATCTAAAATGAACCAACATATTTCTTGACTCTCCACATAACGAGGGGATTTGGTAAGCCTCCGCGAGGAGCCGGATCTTTTCTACTACGGTTAGTTCTTGAGGTGAAAACGAATATAGTGAGATAGAGATATGGTCGCGCCTCCCTCCGGCGCTCTGATTGGCTCACAAGGACCAGATATAGCCTTCGCCGTTTGCCAAGTGAGAGGGAGTAGAGTAACCGCAGCGCCAACTATCCGAGCCCACCTCTGTTTGATCACGCACTCTTAACCCTTTAACCACTCGGCCCGAGCTGTACTCGTCATGGAAGGTTGTACCAATATCGCCAATGACGAGTCACACTCGTCCAGCAAAATGATGGTTTGCTTTCACTGCCGAACACGAGACAGGTTCGTCCATCGGCTTTAGTTTCAATTTTCAACGCTGGAGGGCAGGAGAGGCCGCGCAAATATAGCGTGTTTTGGCCTTTGGCGCGAATCTAGCCTTGCAACAGTGATCAGAAATGGCAGCACGCTTGAGTGATGCCGGTGACGGCCCTCGGAAACGGGCTCTCTCTTGCGGCAGTTCGAAGACTAGCGACGATGAAGACATAGAATTTGTCTCTGAAATTGAGTCGGACATAGATTTTGAGTATGAAACGGACTTAGACGATGACCACAGTGACGAAGAAGACGACGCGCTGGGTAGTGTTCAAGTGTGGCAACGCGTAAACACCGAAAACACGCCACCGGCGCCTCCGAGGTTTCCGTTTTGTGCAGTGCCTGGGATTCTGCGGCAACCCACTGACGAAAAAGACATTCTCGGCTGGTTCGAGGTTCTTTTTGATTGGGACCTTGTCGACCTCATTGTGACAGAGACAAACCGCTACGCGGTCCCGCATTTCGCAGCGTGGGGTTCTTCATGAAAACCGGTGGACCGCGAAGAGATGATGGTGTTCCTTGCGCTAATAATTTTGCAAGGAATCGTTGGCGCTAGTAGTAGCTAGTACGGAGAAACGTCTAGGAACTTGATCTTTTTATTACGGTGCGTATGTTCAAATAAATACTGCGCATTTCAGCACGTGTTATTCTATTGCTCTTACATGCACTGAGGGAAAGCTTCCATAAAAATCAACTTTTTCTTTTAAAAGTTTTGTGTTAATACCAATCAGAAACCAATCAAGTAATGTATTTGCAAAATCAAAACGACGTAAAAAAATATGTGCAAGTAAAAAAAATTTGGGAAAGTTTGTACATTTTCTTGAAAATAACTTGGTGGTTAATGGGTTAAAGGCCGACGACCAGTTCGCGCTTTCCACTTTTCCCTCGCTTCCTCCTCCCCCTTCTACCCCTGTCAACGTTTCCTCCTCCCCCATGGTGAGGAGGATCTTCTGCCTTGCAGAATCTCGAGTCTGGTCGTCGGCCTTTAAGCATGTATCGGACACGAACGCTGCGTCGGCGTCCGGTGTGAGCTCAGCTCGTATCGAGCTTGAGTAGTCAGCGTTCGGTGAAAACCCGGATTTACGCTCACGGTAATCACACGCCTCGTGCCCCAGAAATGGCAGCCGCCAAGTTGCTTCTTGGGGTTCCGTTGAAACTGGTATAAGGTTAAAAACAGGTTAGGCCAACTTTTATTTTCCTGACACCTACGGCTCATAAAACTTGAGTATGATAAATGGACCACCTCAAGACGCATATTTGAAGCGTCTAATTGCACTCTAAGTTCATTACTTCGTTTACATTTTTTTTACGCCCGAATATCGTTTTGGAATCACACTGTGGCACAGCGTTAGTTTCCACGACGGATGATCAAGAACGGTGGGCGCTGCATGCAGCTCGTCAACTACGTGCAGTCGGTGCTCCACTGCTGCGGCGTCACCCAGGAATCCTACCGGGACTGGAACGGGAACCCGTACTTCAACTGCAGCGTGCACAACCCGAGCACGGAGCGCTGCAGCGTGCCCTCCTCGTGCTGCCGGCACGGACACCGAGTTGATGATCAGCGCCATGTGCGGCAAGAACGTCATGAATCTGGTGGAGCACGACGCCTGGCAGGCAGGCTGCTCCAATTCCTCACCATCACCTTTCTCGCCACGCGTTCGACCGCCAACCCAAGTAGAACAAAATAAGCCGATCTCCTATGTTGAATTTCCAGAAAGTGCGATAAATATTCTCAAAATTAGCGGAAAGTGCCGTTTCACGTCTTACGACGTGAAAAGTATTTACTAAATACTTAATGCTCTCCCTTAATGGTTTCATAGTATACGACTAAAAATGTTGTACGAACCAGAAATCTTGTGATGTGTAACTTTTTTAACGGCCTTTATTCTTTATTTATTCATTCTTTTCCCGATTGACCGGGAGGTGGGCAGAGACTAAAGGCGTGATGCCTGACGAGGTCTCTGTCCCCTTTACAGTTCTAACACAGCAGTGTAGGGTACATAGATTTTTGAACACGAAAAATAGAGAGAAAAGAAGCTATAAAATCATATACAACTCAGAAACAAAAAAACAGGATCAATCAATTATCACACGATAGTTTTTTCAGCAAAGAATGATAAAATCAAATTAGTCAGAAACATGTTTTAACAATTCAAAAGCGAAATATGGACATGATTTAATAAGTACAAAATACACACATATCAGAACACAATGTCACTGCCCACCAGAAGTGTCTTTAGTCTTTTTTTGAATTGGAGTATATTGCAGTTAAAATCTATTAGATCTTCTGTATTATTCAAGATTTTGGCGACTTGGAAGTTTGTCGTTTGTTTTCCATAATTGGTACGTATTTTTGGAGGTCGTCTGATTCTATGTCTAAGTGTGTGATAGGTTGTGTTTTCTGGCGGAATCGCGAAGAGTTTTTTTTGTGTGTATTATCTGTAACAATTTAAAATAATAAATTTGATTTACTTTAAGTAGGCCATATTTGCTGAATAGCGGTTCAGTTGGGAGATCTTGAGGCTTACCTTTATAATTTTCAAATAGTCGTAGAATTTGTTTTTGTAAGATGATCAACCTATTATAATTGGTTGCCGATGTCGTGCCCCAGACTAAAATGCAATAACACAGTTTGGAGTAAAATAATGCGTAATATATATTCTTTTTTAGCCACAAGGGTATGAGATTTCTTATTTTATAAATACATCCAATGGCTCGGGATAGCTCAGAGCTCAGCTTATTTATGTGCGTGTTCCAACTTAACTCCCGATTGAACCACACACCAAGAAATTTTTGTTCTGTAACCTCCTCTATAATTTTATTTTCGAAATATATTGTCACCTTAGTGTTGTCGCACCTATTAACGGGAGTGAAAATTATATATATTTATATGTTTTTACGTTTAGTTGTAATTTATTATTTTGAAGCCACACTGATAGATTGTCCAGATAATTATTTGTCATAGATTCTAAGGCCGCTTTGGAGGTTGAAGCAAAAAACGCGTTAGTGTCGTCTGCGTACATGACAAGCTCAGGGGATCTCAAAATATTTGTGATATCATTCACATAAAGAAGAAATAAGAGGGGGCCCAAAATAGACCCTTGCGGAACACCGTACTTTATTTTGAGTGTATTAGAAGAATTGTTGTTAATATAAACATACTGCATGCGATTTTGGAGGTAGTTTTTTATTAAGTCAAAGCAACCCCACGTATGCCGTACCTTTGAAGCTTAATTAGTAATATGTCATGTTGGATCGTATCGAAGGCCTTTCTAAAATCTAGGAATAAGCCTAAGGTGTATAATCTATTTTCAATGTTGTTTATAATTTTATCCTTTACTTCTACAAGTGCCTGCTCTGCGGATTTAGATTTTTGAAAGCCATATTGACATTTGTTTATTACATTGTGCCTGGAAAAAAAATTGTCTAGTCTAGCATTTATAACCCCTTCAAATATTTTTGAGAAAATTGGCAAAACCGAGATTGGTCTATAATTATGTAGAAGGTGTTTCCCGCCACCCTTGTAAATTGGAGTAACTCTTGCAATTTTCAGTTCGTTAGGAAATATTCCAGTTTCTAGAGTACGATTGATTATATGCGACAAGATATAAGATATTTGTTGGGAGACATATTTGACAGGCTTTGGCTTGAAGTCGTCTACGCCAGCTGCGGCATTATTTTTAATATTATTTATAAGCCCGTCTGCTTCATATGGCGTAGTTGGTAATAGCATTATCGTGTTTGATAAGGAAGTCATTGCCTCTGTGACACAGCATTGCGAAGTATCTGCGTGTTCTAGCGGTGAACCAACGTCAACAAAATGCATATTCATTAGATTCGCCATTTCCTGTCCACTCACGTTCCTGCCGTCGATAGCAACACTTTGCGTTCCTTGCACGCGTCTTTTCCTATCAGTAATTTCGTTTACAGTTTCCCATATCTTTCTTGGGTCATTGTATACCCTTGAAAATATATTTTGATAATATTCTGATTTGGCCTTTTTAAGATCGAAGTTCAATTTATTTCTTGTTTTTTTAAATTCGATGAGAAGATTTTTGTTCCTACATTTAATAAAATTATGGTACATCCTATCTTTTTCTTAATACGCCTATATAAGTCATTTGTAATCCAAGGTTTTCGTACATTATTTTGACGTTTATTTACTTGAATAAGCGGAAAAGCAACGTCATAACAAAGCTTAAATTTGTTTGAAAGAAGTGCATACGCAAGGTTGGGGTCACGTTCCAAAAGGACGTTCTCCCAGTTTGTTTGCTCGAGCAGGACACAAACAGTTTCAAGTGATTCTTCATTTATGCGTCGGTGGGAGTAAATATCGCGTTTTGGTGTATTTTTTGCCACGAAAGAAAGATGTCAGACAGAAAACTGGCATGTGGTCGCTTATATCTTGTGTAAATACGCCAGATGTGGCTTCCTTAGCGTTAAGTAGTAAAATTGCAGACTTAGAAAGCACCTCAATTTGCTAGAAATCAACTTGAATTTGTAAAACTCCCATATATATATATCTACGATGCACTACTTTACTGCTCTAAATGGGACACCCTCAAAACTGCAAGATAGCAGCAGCGGCTTGGTGCCCTCATGCTGCGGGCAATCTCGTTCTAAAAGCTCTGAGGCCAGATTCACGAAGAGCTTCTTAGTTTACGACAACTTAGCTAAGAAGTTCGTAAGTTAAGAACATCGTAAGAAGAGGAGAAATCGGTATTCACGAACGCGTTCTTAAGTGAGAGGAGGAAAGCGACGTTCTCGTACGGAAGAATTAGAACCTACCGGTGCTGTTGCTATGGCGACGGCGTCTTCGGCAGCACGAACAACCAATCGGAGAGCTCGGCATGGTTCGGAGCCGTTCGGAGCACGTGGATTTTTCATAACAAACACAGGCGGCCTTTCTGCCACCGCTTGTCTGGGGTTCGTGTCCGTGCAGTGATATGTCGACGCTAACACGATTTAAACACGCCCGAATGCCGAGGCCGGGATGCGTAACCGCCTCCGTTGACTGCTACGAACTCGATCGCTACGAAGTCAACACCGTTGGTGAAAGACGGCCCGTGTCAGTCGTAGCGACGTAGATGGAAACAAATTGCCGCGGCGTTTTTCGCGGCCTCTGAGATACAGGAGCGAGCCGATGTTAAAAAGATACGTTTGAACTACGAGAGACACTCCCGTAGTTCAAACGTATCTTTATCTTTACGTGGCTCTTGCTGACACAGCAAGAGCCACGTAATACCTGTTCGTACACTCGGAGCAGACGCGCGCGTTTGATCGAAGTGCTGGATTCGCGCTGTTGGACCGCAAATTGATCAGCGCTTCGGGACCGATCCTTTACGATTGCAACTCGATGCTGACGTGACACCCGGCAAAGAAAGGTTGGACCGGCATTGCGACCCACGAACTGTTATAGCGATCGACAGTGAGGTGCAGTCGTGTCAGAATAAAAATGGAATACTAATAACAAAGTGTACATACCGTGTTGCGAAGGTAATCCATACGGCGTTTATTTGAGCTCTATATCACACAAGACAAAGAGATAGAATCGATGAGAGCCCCTTTTCGACGACAGCGTTCGTCACCGCTGCCTCGGAAAACAAGGAGATGACAAGAGGAAGAGATTGACCTCTTAATCTAAAATTGAGGTCAGCGATCAAACTATAATAGGGAAGGGTTCACAATGGTCGCGCGGGCAGATTCCATTCAGCACGCCAGCCGGTCGTGGGCAGACGGTCTTGGCCAAGGACCGTCAGAGCACCGCTGCGCCGAGTGCTAAGCCTTTCTGCCGAACTCGCTTGGCCGGTCGACGGAATCGTGGCCGTTGGAGCATTTCCCGGGTGTTTGTGGATCCAGCGTTCTTGTTCGTCGTGGTCTGTTTCAAGTACTTTTAACTTTTTTCTTACTGCTTGAAGTCGGGACGCGTGAGAGGCGCACGTAGAAAAATAAACGTCCGTTGGTCGTCGCGAACAAGTAACTGAGCGACGCTGTCGGCCATGCTGATTTGATCGTAAGAAGTGCGTAAGACAGCTTCGGAGCTGTCGTAGGATTTCGTCGTAACCTGCGCAAAACTTACGAAAATTTCGTTTCGTGAATACGAATTTGTTCTTAAGTTTTGTCTTACGCACATTTTTGGCGTAAGTTCGTTTCGTGAACCCGGCCTCTGTTACTTCGCCTCCCAGTGCTTTATCGCGTCTTCTATGCTTATTGTTCAGCTTCCACAGAGTGCTAGCTGTTGTGGAACATAAATGGTGCAGAAGCAAGCACCAAAGAAATAGGGGCTATAATATACGCTCAAGCCTTCTTGCGCTGCCAAACTAGTTTTTAAGCCGCGTGCATGCGTGCTTTGTTCAGCACATTTCTGTCACGTTTGAAAGAGATCAAACCATACATATCGCTAACCTTCTGCGAACCACACAGTGGCGGCCAAGAACGTGACAGGTAATCCCGTTCCCCAGCACAGGTGATCTACACCAGGGGCTGTGCTGGGGCCCTCTTTCAGTACCTGGAGGGCCACATCATCAGCGCCGTGCTCATCGGCGCGCTCTTCATCCTGTTCATCTTCTACCTCATCGCTTTGACCGTGTCCGCGCGGAGCGAAGTGAGAGCCCTCTCCAAGGTCTACACGAAGTACTACAAGACAGTCTTCCACGGGCAAGTCCGGATGACCCGCCGCTACCAGCGTCTCCGGAAGCTGAAAGGCACGCCCAACCCCGACGACGAGCGTATGGCGGCCATTATCCTGGGTCATCAAGATCTTCACGGCAAGACTAGGAGACAGCGGGCTCCGCTGTCCGACAGTAGCCCTGAGAGGAGTGCCATGTCCCCCGATACTAAAGAGCTGCTATCTGCATACGGGAAGGTTGGTTCCTCCGACTGGATCGATGCTTATGTATCCGGGAAAGTCGGAGCATCAATTGGAAGCCTTTGTATTCGAGGAGGTCGGAGCTCCGACTCGAAGTTTTTGAATTCTGGAAGTCTGGAGTCCGACTGAGAGCCTTTGTATACCCGGGAAGATATACGCTCCGAAATTTTGTATCCGGAGAGACCCGAGCTACGATTGGAACTTTCGTGTCTGGGAATTGGACGAAGCTGCTGCTAAAAGCATTTGTATCCGGGAAAATCTGAGTTCCGACTAAACGCTTTTGCACTCCGGTGGAAGTGAACACAGTATACTTAGGAAGTTTTTGTATCACGCATAACAACCGCGCATTACGCACACCGAAACTTTGCTAACTCTAGTGGTGAAGGCAGGATAGGAAAGCCTTGACCAAATGCTTTACCGAAATCAAGAATGGAAGCGATTTCCTCAATGTTTTGAGTCATCGATGTACTAGACCGGCATAGCAACGTGATTGGTTTTGACGTCAATGTGCCACCAGAAGACAAGAAAAAAAGAAAAAATACATATTTCTACTTTTCGTAATGTCGTGCGCCGAAGTTAAACTTAGCAAGAAAGAACTTCACGGTGGAACGGTAAAGAGAGGGGAAATACCAAAAACATGGGCGCATTGAGGCTGGGAAATATCTCAACTATCAGGCGTCAAAATCCTTGAAGCTTTGCAAAAGGCATCTTGCTGTATTAGGGAAATCAATGTTTGTTTTCTAACGTTGAGTCGTGCAAAAACCAACACTCTAAAGTACGGCATATAGTTGAGAATGCGAAAGCGTTTATGTGGCGTCAATCTACGCCTTACCGTATTCTCAATTCGACTCAATTTCGGAAATTGCAGTCACATCGCAGTGGTCCCGGCGTACGAGACGAGTTCACGGAGCTGGATTGCGGACTATCTACCAATGACTTCCAGTTGAAGATGAGCAGCTCACCATCCCCGTGTTATAAATATTTATTTTCCTGCGATTTCATAATATTGAATGCGCTACATCGTTTTCGTCTAATAAACACGTTAACTATCATGCTGCATAAAAGTCGGTTGATTCGAAGTTACTCGGTGCCAATTCACCCCCAATCAATTCTTGTCATTACATAGGTGTAATGTAAACTGGAAGGATTCATGAGCTATGGTCTCAACAAGATATTCATTTATACAGTGAGGTGGAATTTTATGTTGAATGTACGTCAGATCTTTGCGAAGGGCTAATAACACACTTCCTCGCCCAATGAGAATTTTCGGATTAAAAGACTGCATACCTGGACAGCCGGAAATTATTATCAGCCCTGGATTCTGAAATGGCTATAACCGGAAATCGATATCTGTTGCAAAATATTCTGAAGTCTGCCAGACGCCCTCGAAGGCCTCCTTCATTCCGGTAAATATATCGTTCATCGATGTCACTGAATACGATACTGAGCATACTTAACTGGAGTCTGTATTACCAGAAATTACAGGAACTGAATAAAAGGTGTGACAGAAATCCGATAATCAAAGAAATGTCTGCGCTGTAGGTGACGTGAAGTGCTGGAGGAAATTTTTAGGGCCCTCCAGGAGTCTAGGCAAACTATAATAAAGCCCCACAGACCTGAAGTCGAGACACGTAACCCTGAAAGGCTTTACTACATCTCGGGGGAGGGGGGGGGGGGGGGGGCAGTACTCTTTAAATCTCCAAACCAGACTGTCGTAATTGGTGACTTCCTCCGATGGTAGTCCAAATGTATTGAAGACATCAATAGACTCCTGCCCTGCGACATGCAAAAAGATAGCGGCCTTTTGCTGCTCAGCCAGAGGTTTGATGGGCTCCATGACGAACAGAAAAAGCTCCGTTCTCTGCCTGAACTTCCTCCAGTTTTCAGCGGCATGCTCTCCCAACCTCAACGTTCCTGGCGGCAGTAATTTAGGCATGATGTACGGTGATTATCATCCCACTTCTGACACCAAGTATCGTTCTGTCAAGAACGACAAATAAAACAGTCCGTATACATCAGGACAGGGATTAGATCAACTGCCGTCGTCGTTGTCGTCCTTATTGGTTTTGCTCGTTCATCATTAATCTACGGCAGATTACACTGAGCGCCGCAGGAGGTGCTTTCGACAGACCAACAGACAGACATTTAGTAGAGTTCCTGTATAGGAGGGGGGATCGGTGGCCGAGTGGAGCAGAAGCGCACGCCCAGCTCGACGCGCCTGGAGCGAAAGCTCGCGCGCTGCAGAACTCAGGGATCCTGGGTTCGAGCCCCCACCCCTGCCCGTTTCGATCTGGATGAGCATCGTACCGGCGTGCGGTCGTGTGTCACTACTGCGTGGTGCACGTTAAAGACCCCGGGCTAGCGGTTGTACCGCACTGGCTAAATTGCTCATCTACAGCGAGTGACTCGTCGCCCAGCTTTAAAAAAAAAAGCCGGCTGACCAACTACACGCTGTATAAACATCCCCACAACCCAATTTTTCCTGTATGGGCTCCCGTAGGGGCCTCTGCAAGAACTCCGCCTATAGAACAATAGTATACAAGACGCGTTGGCAGAACACAATGTTGGTACAGCTGTATAACCGCGGCGCCGGATTTTAGTGTGAAGAAATGTCAAAAGGGAGATGAAGAAAGGCCAAACGTAATACCAGACGAATCTCGTTAATTCAAACTCGAGGGGGACCGAAAATCGGTTTGAATAAAGCAGAGTTTGAATTACCGGCAGTTTTCCTCCCATAGAGGCGCACAGGATGGGACCTGCATGTTAGTTTGAATTATCCATAAGTTTGAATTAAGAGTGTTTGAATTAACGAGACTCAAGTTATTCTAAAGAGTGGCACAAGGCACTTTCTTCGGTACAGCTCAACAACTCACGGACGTCAAGAAGACATTTTACACGTAAAAAAAATGTGTTGTACTTGGTTGTGTGTATGTTTATACAGCCTGAAGTTAGTCAGCCTCAATGGGCGACTTATCTCTTAGCGGTATATGAAAAATTTAGCCGCGCAAGCACCCGCTAGCCTGGGGTCTTTAACAACGCACCACGCGTTGGGCAGCACGCCGGTACGATGCTCATGCAGAGTCGAGACCGGGCAGGGTGGGGACGTGGGGACTGCATGAACCCAGCATCCCTGGGGTTTCCAGCGCGAGCTTTCGTTCCACGCGCCATGCCGTCGAAAAGAAGTAAAGGAGGAAATCGTGTTCAACTTCCGCTCTGCTGTCTCAAGCGATGCCTCGCGGCACTTTCGAAGAAGCAGCACTCTCATCATAGACGTGAACCCTCTGTACAGGATACCTCTGCGTCGTCGTCAATCTCTTAATATTCGTCGCTTCCTTCGGAGCTCTCGGGATGGCCGTGAAGGTATGGGTGCTTTCCTGCCCGCGGAAGGTTAAGCCGTCATGGCTGACCTACTTCCGATGTTGCCCTATGTTGCCTTTTTGCGCTTTTGGACTCCCAGGAGACTGAAGGAAGTGACGTCAACAACGCTCTTTGATGTTGATTGGTGGAGTCGCTGATGACGTATCTGCAGACGATACGTTCATTCACACCTACGTCACTTCCTTCTCCAGTCTCCTGGGAGTCCAAAAGTGCAACATAGCCTCCCTGATCTTCCAATGTCTCAAACCACTGAGGCGGGGCGTTGATGGACCCACGCTTGCGTTAAGCACTAAGGACAGCTGGTGTACTTGTGTCCCAGTGACCACAGGACAGGGAATCCCAATGACCTCAAGGACAGTGTCTTTATTGGACACTCAAGGACACTGTTCTGTTGGTTTGTTGCCCTTTAGGTGGTGGCCACTGGCTGGCCATAGCTGAGCTCGCTGCTGCTGAGCACGTGCTGACGACACGCTTCAACAACGCTTCTAACACGCACATTGCACGCATCGAGATTGTCTTTCTTGGGAGATCGCAAATAAGAACTCGCCCCGAGCATGCGCTGTGGGCAGTCATCCAAAATATGGCGCCCCGCGAATGCCCTGAGCGATCGAGGGCGTCGCTGTTGTCGGCCTGCCGCGATGGGCCGAATTCTAACTATGACGTCACGCAAGGATTTCTAATTGACGGAAATAAGACCAATGTAAGAACTTGAATTTTGACGGTGTTTGCAGCGTTGTTTTTCAAGGCGCAGTGATTTCAAGCGTCCACCATGGAAATGACAAACACCACCGAACATGTCGTTTGCGAGGTAATTACGTAAGGAGAGGCAACCATAGGAGGGGCACATGCGCATGATCAGAACGGGCTCACTTAATATAGGCTGCCAGAGACCGGCACTCTTGATGGTGCCGGAATGTATGTTGCAAAGTGTCGTGACCTCGTCAATATATAGGGAGTATTCACTGGCGGCCATATCCGTGTGCGTGGTTGCTGAGCGCGTGCTGACGGCCAGCTTCCACAGTTCTTTTGCAACGTGCATTCCACACCATCAAGATTGCCGGTCTTAGCAGGCTATTAATGTGAGCTCGTTCTGAGCATGCGCTCTAAACATTGACCTCAAATATGGCTTCCAGTGAATGCCCCTATTTCGGTGTTGTCGCGATTGACTGGTTTCTCGTGACAATCGAGAGTCACGTAAAAAAGAAAGTGACAAAAATCGCAGTGTTCTGAAACCGATCCACGGCTCCATATTGTCTCGTCGTCTGCGGTGTCTGAAGTTGTAACTTATAGCACAAAGGAACTGTGGCAGCTCGCCTTCGGCGCGCGCCCAGCAGTCACGCTTACTCAGCTATGGCCACCATAGTGAGTGCCAAATGCTTTACTAGGGGGAATACATTCCACTCCGCTCATTTGCATTAGACAGAACGCCTACAGCGCCGAATCCAGCCCTGACGGAGGGGAGGTCCGCGTCAGTCCACGCGCATGTGCACGTGGATGTTCGCGGCGGCCGCGGCGGTGTCGTCTCCGATTCCACCTAAAGCCCCTTCATGTTTCAAAAGTAGCGCAAGGTGCGTCGATGCACGAGGCACGTGCAACGTGCAGCCCTTGGGAAGATCATGGCGGCACAGCGCAGCAAAGTATTTGGCGCAGCACTGAGCTAGATTTTAGACGCCATGTTCTTCCTAGAAGTGGCGCGCGGCACGTGTCTCGAGCATTTCCACAACAATGAATTTGGTATGTAGAACAACCATCATCATCATCATCATTTACCGCCCGATAGCCGAGACCTCCCCGACGATAGATGGCTCTCGCCAAGCCCAGAAAACCTGTCCGCGCCGAGGCTATTGTATTTGAGAGGAGTGGAATGTATTCCCCCTAGTAAAGTATTTGTGAGTACTCTAGATATACCCCTCCACCCTTCACGCGAGCTTCCTGCATACACAGGTGTGAACGGGCAGGCACAGCACAAACAAAACCTGCCATAGACTCCTCTATACCGACAGAACCTGGCAGATCACTGCGACCGCCGAGGTGAAAAGGCCAGAGCGGCAGACAACGAGATGACAGAGAGGCATGCAACAGGCGCCATACCCTGCGGCGAACCCGAAACATACGTGTCCCGAGCAATGGAATCGCTCATGCTCTCGCGTTCCTCGAGCTACCGCTTCTTATCTTGTCGGGTTTGAAAACCATGTTTCGAAGGTCTCGCCGCTGCAAGCTGTGCGCTGAATACCGAAATACTCTCTACCAGATCACCGCGCTCCAAATCTGCGACCGGGCACTCTATGGCTCCCGTCATCGAACTGCCAGATTTTGTGAGTATAGAGGAGGCTATGGCACTGCAGAAACCCGTAGGCTCGCGCCAATGATGATTATAATGCAATTGAAATGCAAAAGGTGCAAGTAAGAGGAATGACGAAAATAATTCTGGAGAAGAGGGTACAAGCGGGACAAAGGACAAACACAAATCTCAAAAACGCTCAGGCGACTGGTGCACGACCAGAAAAAACCCGCCTGGTTCAGGCATCGAACCCCGGCACCTCCCATTCCAGTGGAAGCGATCTACAACCGAGCTAACCAGGAGTTAGCTCCCAGTTGGGTAAACACCACACCAACGGAAAAGTGGAAAAAGAGGAGAATACCAAATAAATTACGCCGTCTGCTAAAATAAAAGAAAAAGTTGTTCTTATGCAAAGGTATCTCTCGACACGCATGTCCCAACCAGACTGTTAAAGCGTTTTGAGTACTTTGAGTGGCCCCTAGGGTGAACGAAACATGGGAATAGCCACTGTATGCCATTTTAAGAGCGCTGTTTAGAGCGATGCTCACGTGCCAGAACAAGCTCACTTTAATGGGCTGCTAAGACAGGCAGTCTGATGGCGCTGAATGCACACAGAAAGGCAGAATAAAACCGTCAGCAAGCGCCAAGCAGTCCGGAAACAGCTATGGCTACCAGTAGACTACGTTAATGCGAATAGCATCAAACGGTGCGGAGTTATGCGTTCGTCAGGTGGCCGGCACACTCTAGATACGCCAGCCCACTCTTGAGGCGATTCTAAATTTGTTGACACTTTCACAGCCCTGCGCACGATCTCCCGCAGCCCAGCACGTGCGTTTGTGTCACTTAGGAAGGCGAGCAAAGCACGCGCCATACGCACAAACACTCAAAATGGTACCGACCAGACTTTCTGGCGTCTCAGCTAGTCTCAACCAACGGTACTTCTAAACGGTTGTTTATATCTTTACCATAGGACGCGCTTACAGCGCTGTCACAGCTACCGGTGCGCGCGCGTCCATGCACGAGGGCCATTCCGCTCTCGTGAGGGTGAGCACGGCCGCTACATCACCCTCTCCCGAGCGCGGGAGAGGGTGAGCTAGCGGCCGTGCTCAGCCTCACGAGAGCGGAATGAGCCCTCGTGCATGGAACGCGCGCGCACCGGTAGTGTGACAGCGCTGTAAGCCGTCCTATGGTAAAATATAAACAACCGTTTAGAGTGCGTTGAATGACTGCCTTCATAGCTCTGTGGTTAGCGCGTCTGCCTGCTGATCAAAGGGTCAACGGTTCGAATCCCAGCCGGCGCCGGTCTTTTTTATTTATTTATCGACCCGCGGCGTAAGAGGTTAGATAGCCAGATAGGATAGATAGATAGATAGATACATAGACGAAAAGTGCGTGAAGTATCCAAAGAATGTTTGCTGAATGCGCCATCCAGCGCCGCCTATAAGAGAATCACCTGGGCCATAAACAATGCCCGGAGCAGCGCGTGAAGTCGGTACTTTGCCGTCCCCTGCGTAGCTATGAATAACCTGATTGTGGTATACGACAGGCATTAGCCACGTGGGCCGCTTGTTCTGGCTCCGAGTTCGAGGGGATGAAGGGTCCTCACATTTCTCACCTTGTTTGCCGACTGCCATTGCTTATGTAAAGAAAAAACCAAGTCAAGCTTATTCGGTTATTAACGTTGGCGAGTGAATCTAAGGAGCATTTGGCGAAAGCAGACGGATCGTTTCTGCGGCCCTTTCATTCGAGCTTTTGCCGCTTGATGTCGTCACGCGAAATAAAAGTGACATGTATAACTGCAGCGAGTGCCGAATCACCGCAATGGCGAACGCGTTTGGCCTTACACCTTTCCACCAGATCTACTCCCTGTCCTACCGGTTCAACGAGGTGTCCCTGACTCGCGGCTCGGTCCTTATCACATTGGCTGTGAACCTAGAGTTCCCGGTAGTGGCCATATCCTCCGTAACCTTCATCGTGTCCTTCTTCGGCTTCTTCGGCACATTGCGGGAGAACAAGACCGCTACTCAAGTGGTACATCCGCTTGATGACGTGTACCATATTCCTGGTTCTGCTCGTCGCTCTAGCCGTCATCTTTATTCCGTTCATCGCCAAGAGTAGCGAGGTAAGATAAAGTCATAATATAATACACAAATTACAAACAAATGATTACAGGCAGCAATATGGCACCCTGATTTACCAAGAAAGGCGAGGAAGTGCGGGACCATTTTAGCATACAAGCGACAGCACCATGCAAACTGCGGGCGTACAAACAAGCTACGGTGGGAACCAACGTTACTAGAACAACTCAGTTGGGAAACTGCCATAGAGCCTGCTCTGAAAAAGTGGCACCGATCCGTACTCGAGAACCGAGCTAATGGCGATCGCAACGCCGCCATTTCTCCCGCAGCGGCCACTCGGGGAACTGCACGGCTGCTTGTATTGGTTCGGGAGTATCGCATTCGATAGCGTCCGCTGTGACTGTTCTATTTTGGCTTTAATCGGCCATTTTGGCGCCGAAACATATACGGTGGAAGGGGTTTCAGGGATGCCAACCCCGTCTCCCAAGCGGACGCGCCGCGAATTACTACCGAAGTTAGGACGCGCCCAGGTCGGGACGCGCTACCTGAAATCACCGGTGAGACATGGTTGTATAAAAACAATATTAATTGTGCCGCAAAACCTTGTAAACTAAAGATTTTAGAAAACATCACGCGCCTGTTATTTTGTACTAATCTCCAATAAAAGTTCCTACAAAAAGAGTTTTTTCCGTTTGTTTTCACGCAAAAACATGCTTTCTAAAAGCTCATGGTGACCACAGTAAAGAAAAAAAGATTGAGCCGCCATCTTGGCACCTCGAGCCTGGGAGTTTCGGTACTCTGGGAACATTCAGTGACTCTAGCAGTAGCCATATAAAGCAACTTTCATGTTTCAACTCGTCGCTAAAGGGTGGCGCTGTTATCGTATTTAGCTCGGTCTCGGTGGACGCCAGCGGCCCGGAGTTTCAACGGCGAGTTTCCCAACCGAGTGTTACGGTAACGCTGGTGGAAACAAAACTGATCGCACCTATGATTGCCTTGCTCCACACCCACCGTGCTCCACCGAGTCGCTATAGTTCGTGCCCGGCCCGCGCCGCACCGGGATACTGGCCTCGTGCGGTGGTGCCACTGTCGCCGGTTGGAAGACAAACGCGAACACGTCATGGGGCATTTAGTTGTGTGCGGCGCGTATACTCTCCGTTCACTCTTAGAGCCGCTCGAGACTGCAACCATATGCCAGAAGCCCGAGAGCACCCAGGCCGCTGCTTCGAAACGTTCTCCCGAAGGCCGAGCACTCGCGCTAAAGGAAACTGCACACCTGCTCAAAGCCGGCTTGCATAGTCTTGGCTGCGGTCTCAGCTAAAGAGGTGAATGGGTATAGCATACAGAGACAAACTCGCCACAGTAGTACAGCAGAATACTTTTTGTTTCCACGAGCTCTGTCGTGCGTACGAAAGCACTACCGAAAAGCCGCATATGCTCCTGCCAGCAGTTCATACAGCTGTAATCGAACGTTGCCGCCGCGGCACCGTAGAAGCCTGTTGCCATTCAGCCAGGGAGCTAAACCACTGGCCGCCATAGTCGGGGGGGGGGGGGGTACACGAAATAGCAATCCGGGAGTTCCCACATCTCGAAAACCTCCACGTAGCAAATCCCCCGCGTTATCTACCCGCACCTTCAGAAGTCCCCGGGTTTCAAAAACCACGCCACACAACCCCCGTATTTGATTCCAACGCGTTTTGTGTCTGGCCAAGTCTAAAACATTGTTCAAGCATTGAAGTCGGAAAGTATGACACATGACTTCAAGATACAACAGCAAGTGCTGGAGCTGAACTAGTTGGTCTTAAAGGGATGCTGAACCAAGCACTTCAGTGTCTATAATAAGTGGCGCACTAGCTTTTTCATGAGTCAGCAGCCGCCGGTGTGCGCGAGCACACGCACAAATCGACGTCATCATATTCCCCATTCAC